>CAUYSK010098985.1:0-51233 GCA_963575035.1 Avahi laniger
AATTAATTTCTTTCTATTTTTGGTAGAGATGAGGTCTCGCTCTTGCTCAGGCTGGTCTCGAACTCCTGAGCTCAGAATGATCCGCCCACCTCGGCCTCCCAGAGAGCTAGGATTACAGGCGTGAGCCACCGCGCCCGGCAACAATGGATTCACTTTAAATAAATGAGACTATACTCCGTAATAGAGGTAAGGCTGATCCAGTCAGTTGAGAGGACTTAGGAGCAGAGCTGGGGTTTCCCCAAGGAGGAAGAAATTCCACCTGTGGACAGCAGCAGCAGCTCCTGCTCAAGCGTTTCAAGCCTACACTTCCTGAGAGCCTGCTCTGCCTTGCACAAAACACTATCCCCACTTGTCTAAGTGAATCCTTGCAACATGTATCTTACTAGGTCTGTTTCTCTGGCAAAACTCTTGACTGATACATATGAGACAGGTCATTTTTAACTACTAAAACAAGATGGTTTCCTCTATTAAAAATAACCAGAAGAATTTTTAATAGCTGAGAGTGGCTAGAAAAGTATAAGACTTGCCCGTAACCTCAGCTGAGGAAGAAAAATTATTCTCATAAATAAAATTTAAAAGGATGGGAAGAAAAACGAAAGTGGCATTTTGATCACAAGGCTGGCATCAAACATGCTCACAACACAGGTCCCATTCTGCCAGTCTTTCTCCTCTTGGTTTACTTCTGCTCAGCTCTCATTTCTTGGCTTTCAGGAAAGAGCTGTGAACTTTCAGGAAACTGAAAAAAAAAATTTTCTGTGTGGCCAGAAAGTAGCAAGTCAGATGGAGCGGGTTATAAGGTAAATTTGGAGCCTGCAGGGAGGTAGGAGGGGAATTAGATTACACAGTGCTTTGTTGGTTACAACAAGGATTTTACATTTTGTCCTAAGTGCTAATGGAAGCCATTGAAGCATTTTGAGAAAAGGAGGGATGTAATCTAAATCTTAAGATCACTTGGGCTGCTATGTAGAATGGAAAAGGGATTTGAAAGGGGTTAAGAGGTGAGCTCATAAGGCCTTACAGGAGGCTATTACAGCATTCTAGGTAAGATAGACTTTACCAGAATATCCCTAAAAAAATGATCATGAGCAGAACATTCTCATTTACAAGAACGCCCATTTGGGGAGTGTATATAAAGAGTGATTCACAATGCCCCCAAAGCAAAGATTCATTTGTTAAAATTCTTTCTTCCTTAGGTCATCAGACTGTCTCCTACATTATCTATTACCTGGGCTGGGATACTTGGTTGACCCCTGTGGAGCTGACTGCTGACTTCTTTCACTCTTCTCTACCTGCTCTGTGCCCAGGGGGCTGACCCACGCTGACTGCATCACTTCAGAGAGTACCTTGGCCTCTGGCTTTCCAATGACTGGACCCACAGGAAGGGGTGCGGTGATGTCTGGGAAGAAGGGAAGAGAAGAAGGAGAAAGAGGGGAGGCATTTTATTCTCAAGGCTCTCTCCTGTTGTATGCCTTAGGGTGGCTCTTTATTGAAATTCATAGTAATACTCCAAGCTATGGGGAGAAGATGCCCTGTCTTTGGGCTGAGCACTCTGAAGGGCCTTGCTCTGCCCTTTGTTAGCTCTTGTTCCTACCACAGAGCAAGGGACTTGTAGGCAAAGGGGAGTTGCCCACCCAGAGCCCAGCTTTCCTATTCTGGATCATGTTTTTGGTACACAGGGCTCCAAAATTCCC
The DNA here is from genome assembly GCA_963575035.1 of Avahi laniger. Taxonomy (NCBI): domain Eukaryota; kingdom Metazoa; phylum Chordata; class Mammalia; order Primates; family Indriidae; genus Avahi; species Avahi laniger. Next base: position 1,692 of record CAUYSK010098985.1, read on the forward strand.
TGCTAAAATAGTTCCAAGCCCACCTGTAGGGTCTGCATGGGTACAACTCTTTGGGAAATAGTGATCAGGATGGAGACTAAGTTTGGAAATATGGATTGAAGTGTTCATATATTTGCACATGAAGTCTCTTCCAGTGTGAAAAAGTGCCACCAGGGGTGTGAACATAAGTGAAGACACTGTGGGCCAGGAGTGGTGGCTGGTCCTCCCACACTACAATGTGTTAGTGAGAAACTCCATGGCGTTTGAGAATCCTAATCACAAATCTGGTCTTCCAAATGATTGTGAAGATATATCACTTGAAGTAGGATTATAGAACATATTTTATTTCTTCATTTGTTAGCTTGATTTATCACTTTTAAATATTTAAATATATGGTTTGTAGGTCTCAATTTTCACTCCTGCCCAGGGCTACACAATTGTTCTGTGTGGAGCACATCCACAGTTCTTGTCAGGAGGCCTTCATACAGGTGAACTTTCACTTTCTGCTTCATGTCTAAGGTAGCAACAGCTCATCCCTTATTGGTCTTCCTAAACCACACCCACATCTTTGTAAATAATCCTTACATTAAACTCTTCTCAACTGCCCAGCATGAATGTAGCATCTATTTCCTGCCAGGACACTCATAAGCATAAAACCTAGAGGCCAAAAATTGAAAGCACTATGATGCAGCATGATTACAGGTAGTAAATGGAATTTGGGTGCAAACTTTGTGTAAAATATCTAAGCATATTGGCTTTTCATTATATAATAGACGTAGATTAACTAGTTGCTTGAGCTAGAACTGCAGAGAGCCAGTTCTAGAACATCTGGCTCGCTGTAGCTATAATTGCATCATTTAGACCTATATGCCTTGGTTTTGTTTTTCTGTCTAAGGCACCTATTCAGTCTGTGCTGTTGCTGTTTTATCTGCTGGAATCTGTTGTACAAATTGTTATTTCTCCTGTGAAAGGATGAGGCAGACAGAACTTCTTGGGAACCCTCCAGACTATCAAAACAAAATTTTGCTCTCTATGTACCCTGCCCAGCCTATGGAAGCAAATTCTGAAACCCTTGATGACTAGAGAAAAGGATTCCACTTTTCTTCCCAGCTGGGACTTGGGAAATCAGGAGATAACACCAGGGCTTATTTTTGCATTGACTTACTTTTGCTTTTACTAAAACACATTATACTCTTACAGAAATAAATTCTGTCAGAATGTATGAAAAAATTCAAAAGAGTTTTCTTTGAGTAGTTTTGATATGTAGTGCTTTTATTTTCTACTGCACATTTTTCTACTTTTTACACAATTTAAACTTATTATATTCATAATACAATAAATTATTTTAAAATAAAAATGCTTATTTTGAAACTTCTTAGCATCCTAGAGATAGTTATAGAGATAAGCAACCATAAAAAGAGACAGACCAAGAAGCCTGAAAAAGATAAACAACATGGTTCTGATATTTTGACAATAGTAAGTCAGAAACTATTATTAGAGTTTTCAGCAACTCTGTCAGATCAGGTCATGGACCTACAACAGCCATTTAGAATTATGCGTATTAGAAAAATAAAGAACTTTTCCAAGTATCATCAGGATAATACTTGTGGCCAAAGAGTTTCCAAAGTATTTGTCATTAATTCATTATATTACACAAATATTTACAGAATGTCATTAAATACCATACATTTTTGTTGTGCTGTATGTATAGCAATGGACAGGTAAGTCAAATTTCTGCTGTTTTAGAATTTGTATAATTGGAGGAGAGAAAACTAAAAAGTAAGAAAAAAAATGACCAGGATAAGTTCATATAGTAATATATGCTGTTAAGGCAAAAACTATTAAAATACAACAGGAGGTGAGAAGAAACTGCTTCTGATCATATAGTCAGCAAATTCCTCTTAAAGGAGGTGACATAAGCTGAACCCTGAATGGCAAGAAGGCTGGTTCCAGTGGAAGGAAACATTAAGATAAATTTCCCCAAAAATAAATGAATTTGACTTTGGTTCTAGGCATCAAAACGACAGGGAATGTGAAAGTGAGATGAGATAGAGGCTGGAACTAACTCACATAGAATTTTGGAGGCCTTAGTATGCAGTTTAGAAATCTCAAGTCTCTAGCTGGAAGTTAAAGATCAGACAAAAAGTAATAGAAAAGGTAACCTGCAAGCTGTAAGACACCACCAAGAGCACCTTTCATGCATGGTCCTCTTAAGTAGGGAAAGGATGGATGCATACGCCAATGATCCACACAGACAGCCGCGGGAAGAAGGAGGTTGTATTGTGTATATTTATGTCTGCAATACGAGAATGGGACAGAGTTTTAGCACTTCATCTTGGTTGCACAAGTTGTTTGATGGAATGTAATTGTTATCTACCAGTGCGGTTAATGGTTTGGATAAAAATATGACAGATGACAGATTCTACAAGGGCACTGAACGGGTTACATGCAATAAAGTGAGCCAGACTGACTTATGGATGTTATTGCCCCAGGAGTGGATTTATTTCCAGCATTATGCTCACCCTCATGCAAAAATACGTGAAATGGATCAATTAACTATTTCATAAAGATTTTCTTTTTTATTCAGGGCTGTGAATCAGATCACAACTCCTTCCCGGATTTTCCCCAGTAGCTACATTTGAATTGAAGAAGGGTTATTTTAAGAGATGCATAACTCCTTCACACTTATAGCCTCAGATGAAATGATAAAGGAGTGCAGTTTACTATTTTCTTCCCATTTTGCTTTGGTGCTCTTTTATTTCCACTTTTTAACTGTAGGCAAGATTTGATCGATGGACATAATAAAGGATATGAGTAGTTTAAGAAAATAAGGCAAGCTAATAAGACTGAAACTAACCATTTTTCATTTTCTTAAGTCTTGAAATACATTTAGAGTGCTACTCTACTGGCCCCAGTTTCTTTGCAATTGGTTTTAGATTAATGGACTGTTCTGCTTGCTAAGAAAATATTTATAAAGATACAGTGTATTTCATGCATTGATACATCATCTTTTTTGATAGGCATATCTAACATGCGTAATTTTTTTATTTAAAGGCAGACAAATTTGAGAAGGACTAATTATTTCCTACATTATCACTCGATGACACAATATCAGTGGTCTACTTTAAATGACAAGAAATCCTATTGAAGAAATACTGACACTTGGAAGTGCCAGTTTAAAATCAAATCTAATCAATTCTATGAAATTATTACTTTTAAGGATTAAAAGAAAATGCTTCTGGGGTTACAGTAAAAGCAGTAATAAGTAATAACTTATGGTAAAGGTATGAAACAAATCACATAGTATTTTAAAAGAAAACAGCATTCTTGGATTTCAGGGACCGCTATGTGTCCCTGGAAAACCCATGACAAGGAATGAACATAAAAGTCTGCAATACATGAGCAATTATTAAATGACTAATGTCTCTTCTCTCAGCACCGAAGATTACGTGAGAGACTCCAAAGAACAATAGGCAACTTACTGTATTCCTGGTTGTATTTGAATCAGGATATACGCAGTCTGGTCCCCATTCTGCGGCTAATAAATTGTGTGATCTTGGGTATGCCATTTATTCTCTCTTTATCATAATTTACTCATAGGTAAAACAAAATTCTTAGAGTAAGTGACACTCAAGGTTTTCTTAATTTAATGCTGTAAGAGGATATTTGATGTTTTCTCTTAAAGCTCACATGTAAAATGTAAGAGTATAACTGCTAAAATCTGTTGTACCTAGAAGTAATGATATCTGTATCAGTCTGCTAGAGCCACGATAACATAATACCACAAACTGCCTAGCTTTAACAACAGACAATTATGTCTCATAATTCCAGATGTTGGAAGTTCAAGATCAAGTCTCAGCAGGTTTGGATTCGTGAGGCCTCTGTCTTTGGCTTGAAGAGGGCTGTCTTCTCATTTTTGTCCTCACATGGTCTTTTCTCTGTACACACACATCTCCGGTGTCTCTTCATCATTCATCTAGGGCCACCAGCCATTGTGGATTAGGGCCTCACCCTTATGAACTCATTTAACCTTAATTACCTCCTTAAAGGTCCTGTCTTCAAATATAGTCACATTGGGGGTTATGGCTTCAATATATAAATTTTGAGTGACTCAATTCTCTTCATAACCTAACAATACCCTAACAACAGTGAAGAATATAAGGACCAAATGGATAAGAGTTTTAAGGTTGTATAAAATGGATCTAGGATACCAAAAATAAGTTTTATAATTATATATTTATGTGTTTATACATATATACATATGTTTGCATACATATTTTCATTTATTTTTAGAATCAAGTTAGAATTTACCTTAACAATTGATCATTCTGGGATTTTTGAGGCACTGTCTCCTTAATGGACTCAGTATATGGTTTTTGATTTTATAGGTTCAAATTTTAAAATATGAAAAATAAAAATAAATAAATAAAACCAAAAACACATAATAGATAATTTAGTCCTAAGATTAGCCTCTTATTTGTCTACCAGATTATAATAGGGAGGGACACTTAATCTCTGTAGCATTTGCAGTGAAAACATTCTAGGTGTAAACCTCTGTCTTTGTAACAATCATTTCTTTGTGGGGCAATTCTGGTCTGGCATCTCTAGGAGGTTCTGGACAGAGTACCATTGTTCTACTCTCAGCTTTATTTCTGAATCTGGGTTTTCCCTGAGCTTGAGTGCCCTCCTTGGTGTACTACTTTGTGAGAGGCAATACACTGTGTTCCACTGTGTGAGCATCAGCTAGAACACTCCCACCCTTCCATGGGGTCTGTGGCTTCAGGCCATTAGTGGGCATGGGGTGTCCTTACCAGTTTCACAGCAACATGTCACAGACAGTTGTGAACACTCTTTTAGCTCCAGAGTTTCAAAAGGAAGATTTCAGCAGTGTTCTCAAGCCACTTGAGGAAAAACTTCAGTTTATACAAACTCTGAGAGACCTGCTTTGGGGATGCAGGAAACTTCTATTGCCTGCCAAACAGTGTTACGTTTCTGGCTGGTTTTCAGTGATGTATGTGTATGTGTTAAAAATCAAGTTAAATCCAGCTCGTCTAAGAATAGTACAATATCATAGTTCTCAAATATATACAATAATGATCAAAGGAAGTCATCTTTCTGAACAGGATGAGGGTCACAGTGGCATGCTCAGTGAGCAGAGCATTTTTGATAATAGAAAAGATGGGATAGAAAAAAATGGGTATTATCAAAGTTCAGGCAAAAATCACAAATCCTATCCAAATAAAGCAATCTCTCTGGGGATTCTCTTAATTCTTGCAAGCGAGGTTGGCTAATGAGTAATTATATTTCCAATTTCATACCATCATTATAATTTACACATTAACTGTGACCCACGTTATGTAAATTGCCCTTGAAACATGTCCAATGTGAAATTTGAAAAAAAATTCTAACTTTGTCCACAGCTGTGATTTAGTGTAGTAATTCACAGATTTTTATTTGTAAGTTGTGCCTAGTGAGTCCTGCACTAAAACCCTAAGGGGCATAAGACAGTAGCTAAAACCATGGAGTCCCAATTTGGATTACTCGGGTTCAAATAGAGTAAGCCCGCTTGAACACTTGTGGCCATGCGAGCTTCATCAGATGACTGATTTAGTCTCTTAGACTCAGTTTCCTCTTTAGTAAAATGGAGATAATAGCTCCTACCACATAAGGTTGTTGTTGTGAAGCTCAAATGACAGGGTACACACAACGCTCTTAGTTTAGTGTCTGATGGAGATTAAGGATGCAATAAATATTCGTTATAATCTCTTTTTTATTTAATGGGTTAATACTATATTCTACTCTAAGAATACGGGTATATACTGAAGAAATAACTGAAAACTAAACAGAAAAGGTCCAATAGCACTTATATATGTAATTTGGATGGTAGCAACTATATATGAAAATATAATAACATTTACAAATAAACGCAGGCATTCCTGAACCGGAGGCATTGCAGAGGTTTTAGATTCTGTCTACAGACATGTAAGTTCCCAAATTGACATGCACTTTCATGTTGAGATAATAAATCATCAGTTGATTTTCGAGAAAGAGTGCACTTGCTATCTTAATAATAAAGTCCAATTTATTATATGTTCTACTTTCTCTTGTTATTCAAAATTACTGAAAAAAACTAAAACCAAATGGCAATTACAACTGTATCTATGTTGAGAATTTCCTCGAGTAGCTTAAACGAATTAAAGACACCCTCATGCTCATGCAGGTTGTGTCAAGGAATTCAAAATCAAGATAAAAATTCCAGTTTGTGAAACTGTGTGCAATAAAGAGAAATGTCGCTATACTGTGATCCTAACTAGACCCACTTCTCATTTATTTGAGGCTACAAAGTTGTGGCAGGCACTGTTGATCACCACCGCTTGCTCCTCTCCCTTCTCCCCTGTTGAACGAGCCCCTCCCACTGCAGACACTTAAAATGCTGGCCATTCACCTCACAGGCCTCTCGCAGCTAAGGCACAGGCATGTGAATTCAGAACTCTCCTTAATGACATATGGGTAAGGACTTGTTCCCCAGTAAAAAGAGTGAGGTGTGAGAAAACTCACCTTCATCTTGCCTTGAGAGGTTTTTTCCTCTAGATGTGAAAATTGGAGACAGAGCAGCTATCATAGGATCATGGAGTCTAAGAAACTTTTCATGAAGCCAACCCAGAAGACTCTGAGTTAAACAGCTGTGGATACATTTACCTTTGGAATACCTATGTGAGATGATGAATTGATGTGATTTAAATCTCTTTTATCAGGTGTTCTGATAGTAGCGATTGATATGAGATTTCTTAGGGATTAGAGTTATGGTAACTGATGATAGCTCTCATAATCATATAAAACTGTTATAAAAACATTATTTAAAATAACCAACATCATATTGATTAGTGATAAATCATTCCCTAGTCTTAAATCAACTCTACCAATTAGTAGAGAAATAAGTAGCTTTTAAAAAGAAGATTAAAATTTATAATATAGCAAATTTAATGTGTTCCCATTTAAATAAAAACTAGGGGGAGAGAAAGAATAAGAGACGAGAGAGAGAGAGAGAGAGAAAATATTTAGAAGACATTTACCAACAATTTAACCTTGGTTACCGTGGGTATCAATTAAAATAAATTTTTACTTTCTGAAAAAAAATTATTGTAAACTCCTCTCCACTTTTCTGCATTATTTAATTTTTATTTGTATTTAAAAACAAAGTATAACCATTTTCATTTTGAAAAAAATCAATAAAAGCAAGGATAATTTATGCTTCATCTATTAAACTGGAATGAAATTGGGAGAAAGCAAAAAAAGGGGTATTTTAGTATACTTATTGTGAAAATTTTCCGTTAAGTAATTTAATGTGCAATATGATGTAGAAAGATGTTCATGGTATACTTAAATTTTTCAGCGTTTGTGTGCATCTGCATTATTTCTACAACTTCCTCATAAATGTGTGCGTGCGATGTGTTCAGGCAAAGAAATAACATTCTGAAAGAATAATCACTAATTCTTAATGGTGGTTTTGATTGAGATAGGATATTGTGGAAAGAGAACTTTCACTTTTTGCTTTTGCACACTTTTGTTACTTTTACCTTGCTTTTTTATTAATTGTAATTTTCTAAATATTAAATTAAAAAAAGGAAAAATAAACACAATTTTTTTTTCTGTTTCTTCAGATTGTCTCAAGAGACTGGCTGGTAAACCCGCATATCTGTGTCAGAATTTACATTGAAAGCTGATATAAAAGATTAGTTAGTCACGGTGGTAGTCACGATGGTTAACAGAAGACATTCTATACAGGCGTATTGGCCCCTGCAAAAGGCCAGAATATAGAAGACTGCTTGATATTTCATTTTTCAAAAACATAGCAGGCAGGGTTGTTTGATTTTGACCCATTTAATGATTTTATAAATATTCTAGCTTCTAAACAGGGTGACTCACAGTCATACATAATTTTAGTCACTATAATCTTCACATTCTCAATGGAATAAAGTCAATATATATCCTTTCATTCCCCATAGACTCTCAACTCCACCCATTAATTGAGGAAATCTACATAAACCTCCCTTTTTAAGCATGTGTCTAAGTCCTTTGTAGTAGCTACTTTTTCCTATTCTTCTTCTCATCTTCTTTTTGAGCTAAGTTTTCACCAAATGATGTCAAATCAAGAAAATTACATGAAAATACAGAGAAAATAGATGTTCGATGGCATTTTAACTATTAATTGAAATTTTTCACTTTTTGAATGGATTGCAATTTTAAGAATATCATTTCCGCTCTTCTCAGCAGTAAAGCAAGTTCCTTTGGCCAAATAGTTCAGAGAGTTTCTCCTTTTATTAAATGTAAACTCTATGGGAGAAGCTTTTGATTCCGTATTTTCCCCACCAGATCCTTAGTGAAGATGATGAGGTCAGTAAAATGAACTAATGAATTAATGAACAGATGACAATCTAATATAACCTAGGTTAGGCACCTATAAGGCTTGGTTTTACTGTTTAGAAGTCAGAATATGTGGCTATTTCTTCTGATTTTTCTCATTGCTTAATCTACTGCTTTAAAATTGATTTTCAGCTTTTTCATGAAAGACCATTTGCTAGAGAAGTCCATTTTGGAGCATAGATGTAGGTTCTATAATCTCCAAAAACAACTCAGCACAGACTCTAGGCTTCATTAGCCCCTGGCACTCACTCCAGGAGTCTGTTTTTGAGGTTTAAGATCAGATCATCTTGTTGAGGGAATGCAATGCCTGTTACTGAGTCACTTGCTAATACTGACTTCACAGATGATAAAATTGCAGTCTTCTCTTATGTATGTGAAATGTAAACATTTTATATAGTTACACATTTTGATTTTACCAAAATGTTATAAAAGGATATTTTTCCAGTTTCCATTAAGTTCATATTTGCTACATATTTGTGTCTCTAGCAAAATATTTAAAAATTTTAACTTAGAATATCCATTTGCTTTTTTCTTCTGAAAAGCTAGAATAAAGATCTAGAAATGTGTTAATTTATTCAATAAACATTTATTAAGTTCTATGAAGGATCAGAGCAGGATGTTGAGAAGGAAAAATCCAATTTAGATTGGGTGACATGGGAAAAAATTTATTATAATAATATTCATACATACAAAATAAACAACTAGACAATATTAATTTTAGGTAGATCCACAAAGCTAGTGAGAATATGAAGCACACAAATGATTTCCTTTTCTGTCAAAATTATGGAAAAATCCATATTAACTAACTTGCCCTGCTTCACTGTGTTCAATAGCCTTGAAATGTCTCATTTTCTTTACCAGTTGCAAGGTCTAATGGAAGCATGTGAAATTGCAGTAACACTGTGAAGGGACTCTGGTAGGAGATTTATTTTAAATCTGTGTGAAAGCTTGGTGCTCATTAAGGTGGAGGATTAATGACACTCTCCACTAGAGCCAGGTATAATGCAGGCAGACATGCAGGTGTCTGAGCACAGCTCTGTAAATCCTCCTTCCTCTTGACCTGCTCCCTCCCTGTAACTCCAGTCTTATCCTGCTTGAGCAGAGAGTCCAAATCATGCCAAATTGCTCAATGGACTTTGTAACCTGGTTATATATCCACGGAGAGCAGAAGGTTAGCATGAAACTCTGATTTCTTATCTGACATTTAAAAAGAATGAAAGAAGTAATAATAGTTTTGTGGTCTCCAAGATGACAGAGGGAAAGACCTTCTCTTCCTTCATTAAGCTGAATGCAAGGTATTGGCCTAAGTTTATGTCTACACTAGTGATAGAAACTCCTTAGACTCACCTTTTTCTTAAGCACGGATTATAAAAATTCCATGAAATTAATATTATTACCTATCAAAAGAGACAGTCCTAATTATTTATAGAAATCAGAGAGATCCCCAAAGAACATTTGGGTGTATCTGGAAGCAGGACAATTAAGTGTATCTACTTTTTAAAAAAATAGTATTTTAGCCTAGGAGAATCCACAACTCTGGATTTCCATTTGAAATCTTCAGGTCTTACTGAGAAAAAGTTATCTATTTGTAGTAATATTTATGCAATGCCTGAGGCTCCTTACTTATCTTTACTTATTCTTATATCCTTACTTATTCATTTTTTTGCAAAAGAAAAAAAAGCCTGAATCATCATCGTCTTCAATTATAAGGACTTAGGACTAACAGTCAAGTTCTAGAATTCTAGACCCACCTATATAATCAACACCAATGATACCAGGCGGGCTGCAGATATATTTTGCCGTTTGAACTGTATTAATGGTCTCGTCAGTTAAAAACTTGAATAAATCAATTGTGCATGGAGTAATAAACAAAGACTAACCAAACCTTAAAGGAAAAGTAAATTGTATGAAATTAAAGCTATAAAATTAGGAAATAAGCAGATTCGATGCTTTTTGTAGAAAGATTTAGAACAAATTACTGATGTCATCTTTAAATATTTTCTTTAGTTGAAATTTTAAAATCAAGAAAATAAGTTGAAAATGTTTTAATCAAGTATTTTAACTTCAAATTCTGTGCTATCAAAATTGAATTGGCTTTAGAATACTACGTATTATCTGAAACATTAAAAATCCCATTTCAAGCCAGTTAAAGATTAACTTTTCTGTACAAATGGAATCTACCTAGGAAAAAATTCTTCCTGTTATATTTTTGCCCCTGACAGCAAAAGAAAAGGCAGTGATACTGCAGAGGATTAAGCTAGATCAATGTAGGCAAGTTATGGCAATGGTAACCCTGAGTGACAGCTGAAGTCATTTTCTATGTCAGTCTTCCCTCCCCGCCATATGCAATTCTTTTCTCTCCGTCCCACTTTCTTTCTCCCGCCCACTCTATTATATTGTACTTCTGTGTTTCCTAGTATGTTACTTGCACTTTTTCTTCCCTTTGCTTTTATCTTAGGTGTGACAGTGAGCCCCATCAAATACTGTTCAGCCCTTTCTCTCATTCTAAAATATAAAAATATCATTGACTACTTTTCTGCTTTGTTAATGTTTTATGTCATGCCTAATATCTCTGGAATTGTCTTTAAAATAATCCCACAGAAGTATCATCAAAATCACTATATTGTGACCAATATTAATTTCTGCTTTAATTTGAATCCTGAAATAACAAAAAGGAAGATTTTATTTTTAGTCAAATCAACTCTAGAGATGAGAGAATTTTGTTTTATTCTTTTTGAAAGGTTTTTTTTTTTTATTAGTTTTTCTCAGACATTGAATTTGTTAGACTAATTCTAACAGTGAAATAATGATTTTTATTTTCCAGGTTTTAGGAAAGAGTTAATTTGTTTAGAAGAGAAACTTTTACTTACCTTTTTTTTGAAAAAATATATATAGTAATCCAGAGTTAAGCATAAAACAATGAAGTTTTGCCAAAAGAAATAGAATGTATCTAATGAAAAGTCATTGAAACAGCACCTTTGGAGGTAACAGCTTGGCTTTAGGTTCTAGGACAAAGCATCGGCCTGGGCACCAGGTCTGCCACTGACCGGCCTTATGACTTTGGGCCAGTTACATGCTTTCTAAGGGCCAGTTTTCTCATATCTCAAATGATATATGTGGACTAAATGATTTCCTCAATTCTGGAGACAAGACCATGAAATTAAAACTATGACAAATTTGACAACATTTTCCATTTCAAGTTGCCAAGGGGGTTAATTGTCCACCCAGGCTGAAGTTGCAATAATGTTTCAATTTCATTGCATTTTTAATGTTAATAAGACAGACATAAAAAGTACCAACTTTCAGTTTCCATTCTGATGGGAAAGTAGAGAGTTATACTTTTACATATGCCCAGTTAGTCATTGCTTCAGCGTATTTTACTGTGTCATATTGGAATCCCTATCTGTCTAAAGAGAAGTCAATCAGGAAATCCCTTGATAGTGCCCCTCCATTTTTATTGCAGTCCTTCTTACTTTTTATTTGAATTAAAATCTCTGATGTTATTAACACCATCTATGTCTCCCAGTAGATGGTAATATGCTGTAAATGCTATGTTCACATGGAAGTGGCAAGCACTTTCCCACCAAGATCAAGGCATAGTGTTACCTATTTTACCAATAGCTCATATATGTTTTACAACACTCTGCAAGGTGGACATCATCATCATCATTTTAACAATTAAGAAGTTCAGGTGATAAATAAATAGAAGAATTAGAACACAGGTCTCTCTAATTCTTAAGTCTGCAATGATTTTTCTACTTCAAAATACTTGATAATATAAATTACAAATATTAATGGGAATTCACATTCTTATTGTTAATAATTTGACTTGTGAAAACATTACATCTTTACTTGTCCCCAGATATGACACTTTGTAAGTCTGTTTCTTTGCAGTAAACTTTGACCAAGGAACAGGAGTGAGCTAGAATGTTCTTTGTCTTTCTGATAGTCTTTTAAATAACTAAATATTTAAATATACATTTCCAAAGTAAATTTTTAATGAAGAAATGGCATTTATTTTAGACGCTGGGCAATCCAGAGAGCCAATCCATGTGTACAACCAAAGGATAATCAAATGGACAATAGCTTTCATTTCAAACTCCTGATTTATTAAGGTGCTAAGTCCTGTCAACTGATTCCAAACCTTAGTACCTATAAAACGACACACATTGCATATTCTTTTATGTTTATAGTATGCGCAGAATGCTTGGTTACCCAACTGAAATCGCACAGCTCATTCAGTCTGGGTGCCAAGAGTAATAATTTATAAATTACTTTATTTAAGTTTATGCCAGAATCTATTATCATCTTGCCTCTCCACTAGACATCTTTGTGTCAACAATAGGAAATGATTAAGACAAGGTGTTTGGGGACCTACACTTCTGAATATTTTGTGGAAGGCACCAAATGGCTTTTTCCCAATGGATTGTCTTGTATTATAAAATGGTTGGATTCCATTAGACAGACTAAAAATGCACATGAACTTCTAATTTTGGGTTGCATCATGAGGACATATTGTGAGAGTTTCAATGATGTTAAAGGCCAAAAAATTCCCAATTGTTGCAGTTTTCAATTTTTCAATTACTAAAAAAGCAGCTAGACTCTGACACACCTTTCTAGTGCATGACCTGTCTCTAATATTCTTTTATTCCCATATGTTATTTAACATGAAAGGTGAGTTTTGTTTTTGTTGTAAGCTGAAATATGGATCACATTAATATTTCTAAAGGGGTGAAAGGGCACTTGGATTCAGAAAAGAGAATTAGGTATTGTGTATCCAAGCTGAACAGGAATCTGCCCTTAACCTGTCCTTCAAAATCAAAGTGCATACTGCTATGCCATAGCACCTGGACTCTGTCGAGTGTAATGTCCTTGAAATCTTTCACTTTGCCAAACATGTGCTCTCTACTTCCTGTCGTGTTTTGAATCTACTGATCTTGCGTTTCTAAAAATCAATTTTTTTCCTCTACACAAACTGGTGATTGAACACAGTGTGCTACAACTGTCACTGTTTTTTTTTTTTTTTTGGTTAGCCAATTTTAATGATATGCTATTGGTTGTTACAACACAATGAAACAAATTTTCTTGATAGCACAGGATAACTAACACATCTAAAATGAATATTCTTCTTCAGAATCATTCCTATGAGAGAATATAATAACTCCTCTATGCCCACACACTCCAATTGGAAGTACTCTTATTCTTCCTTAAGCCTTTTCTGAACTGGCTCATTGGCCAGATGAGAAAACAACTAAAAACATTTGATGGTATCGACACACATAGCCAGTAGAGTCTTTCTTTCTCACTTCCTCACTTCTTCCTCTGCTTGTATGGTTCTTTTCTCTCTTCTCTTGTGGTGATAACACAGCAACACATAAGACATTATCTTTGAATCAGATTTTGAATATAAATAGAAGGCTAAAATCACCTAGATGGAAAAAATTTTCCTGTTGCTACAAGTTCCCTTTCCCTTAATACCCTGAAAAACTTGGTGACCAATTGTTTTTAGTAAAACCGTTACAATATGAATCCTTTTCCATAGAAGAAGTGACTAGAGCATGAAGTATGTTTTCAATATTGTTTATGTAGCAATGGCCTCTGATTGCCCAAAATGATGTGCATGAAATCCTAGGAAAATCCTTCTTGGTTGGTATACGTTTATTGCGGCATCTTACGAACTATGTAATGAGATTCCTTTTACAGGATCCCTTGAATAAGTTAGTGAAGCCTGAGGGCCTAAAGAGTAAATAATGTTGCTTTGAGGGTCTAATTCCATTGGGTGATATGGAGTAAAGAGTAAACCAACCAAGTGAATCGGGTGATTACTGACCAGTCTCCTAAAGGGAAATGGTGACTCTTTTCTGCAAGGCAGTGAGCATTTTGCTGCTTCACCTATCTGGAAATAGTAAAGACAGAGCTGTCTCTCACCAGATCCCTGGGTGCATGTTGGGCCAAGCACATGCTCCCCTCCTCATCATCACTGTGCACTGACTCCCCCTTCTTTGACCATGTGATGGGCACAACTTCAACTAGAGAATCTTCATTTCCCTGTAATCCCCACTCCTTTTCGGGGAAAAGCATTGTCAAAGACGAAGTAAAATGAGTTTACGTGTGTATCGTTTGCCATGACCAAATGTTAAATATCCAGACACAGAGTTGGAGCTATAAACTTAATAATAGTCCTTGGCCATAATTGCCAATAGAATATGCAGAAAATGACATTAAAATATTTTATGTCCTTGAAATTGACTATAATACCTGATATTATAACTTATTTTGTATATTTCTGTGTATAAATTGATAGTTAACATTTAATATTTTAACTTATTTGTGTGTAGATGTATGTGTTTTCTATAATAATAGAACTCAGATAGACAAGGATCTAGACAACCCAGCATGGCACTTCAGATTCAGAAATAGGCCACTGTTACTAATGACAGAGCCGAGATCCAAAAAGCGGATACTGTACAGGTAGGTAGAGTAGTCCCAACGTGAAGCTACTTAGCAGGAAAAAGACAAGTTTCTTGAAGACCATGGACAAAATGATAGCACCTGACATGTTTGTGTGAATGTCTCTTAAAAACAATGTAAGCTTTGGGGATTGGAAGAAGGTACAAAGCAGAGAAGAAAAAGGAGGAGGAGGAGACTTGTTTTGAGAAATGAGTGACCTTAAGGTCGTGAAGCCTCCCCATGCTCTAGGTCACTCTTGAACCTGACAGTACAGTGTCTAATCACCCAAGGAGTCTCATTAAATGGCTGATTCACAAGCAAATGGCATTGCCACTCTAACTGTGGGGACTGCCAATAAACAGCCGCTTTCCTGCCATTTGTAGTTCCTGTTTAACCATTAAATCTATCTTGAGTAGTATCTTTATTACTCAAGAAACAGTATGAAATTTTATTACTTATAAAATAATGTACTAGACAGGTCTATTTCCTATATCAAGACATATCCCTCTCTCACAATATATGCCATTTTATTACGTGACACTGCAACACACACGAAAAAAATTAAATTTGTGAGTTTCCACTGAATTTAAATATAAAAAGTAATTTTCCTTTACATAGTACCTATGGAATTATTCCCTCAAAGAAACATTTGATGAAAAATGGTTTAATCCATGGAAGGAGGTTGGATAAGAATCTGGTTGGCTATAAATGGTATTTTCTTTAGCATTTCTTTTACTTATTCTTCGTGGATAGTGATCTTTGTCATAGTGAGTAAAATCTGACATGTTAACAGGTGATTAATCAAGATTTTAATCAGTGAAATAGCCTGGCAGATCTAATTCCTGGTGAGAAGTCAATAATAAAACCTCAGTATCTCAGTCCACAGAGCTACTATATTAACCACTGTGGTCAAATTTCTATTTATTATGGTGTTTCAGACATATTGCACTGTCAGATGATTATTTTTTCAAGAAAGAAAATAGCCATGCAGCACTACTTTGGAATACTTAGCTTTACTTTGTGTCAAAAAGCCATACTATTAAACTCCATAATGGAAGTACCACTTTTTCCAGCTTTCCTCAGCAGTCCAAAATGTCATGCAATGAGAATTTAATTGGACTAAAGTAACTGTTTGACATGCAGAACCGAGCTATGTCATCAAGACTCCACAGGTAGTGAACACTTGGTGACTGATGGGTGGAAGACAATATACATCCTAATAATGGGTCAAGGGACTTCAGGAGTTCTACTATGTAATTACCTGAAGCAGCAGGTGAGATGGTGCATGTCAAATAAGAAAATTATAATTCTATCATTGAATAAGGTGGGCATCATATGCAAAAAATAAATATAAAATAAAGAAATGTGGCCAAAGTTATCTAAAACTGTTTTACATTGTGATAGGCTTTTTTTTTTTTTCTTTTTTGAGACAGGGTCTCACTCTGTCATCCAGGCAGGAGTACAATGGCATCATCATAGTTCACTGCAACCTCAAACTCCTGGGCTCAAGCGATTCTCCTGCCTCAGCCTCCTGAGTAGCTAGGAATACAGGCCCACAGGCCCACCCAGCTAATTTTTTTCTATTTTTAGTGGAGACGGGGTCTTGCTCTTGTTCAGGCTAGTCTTGAATTCCTAAGTTTAAGTGATCCTCCTGCCTCGGCCTTCCAGAGTGCTAGGATTACAGGCACGAGACACCATGCCTGGCCCTTGTGGTAGGCTCTTAAAAGATGATCTTTAACTAAAATGCAGTGGAAACTTTTTGTAATACTCATGATATACGACAGGATGAATAGCCACCTTGTTGGCCAATCTAGTCAGAGCGGGCTTTGTTTAAATAGTTTTTTGCAGGGGACATGTATTTATTTTTAATATAATTGATTGCATGTAATAATAGGCCATATGTTTTATGAGATTCCAGATAAACACTTTAAATGCTTTTGCATAATCTGTGTGAATAAATGCAACTAGAATTTATTTATTTGATATGATTCTTTGAATAAGGCATGAAAATTTGGGATTAATAAGAATTTTTCAATAAACTGAACACTAGCCCACTTAAAATAGTCAAATATTAGTGTATACTTATAGGAGTACCATGGGCAAGGATCTGGTACCTTGAAAACCCCTTTCTAGAATACACAATTGCATTTTGCTCATCCTGAGTTATATATCATTATTTTTAGAAAAGCTGCACTTTACTAACCTCAACATTTCAATTTAATAAGCAAATAGTCAACCACATTATTAATCAGATTGTCTAAAATTTATAAATTAATTAGTCTCTAATAGTTCTTTTAAAGTCAGCTTTTTAAAATTCAGAGTATATTTTTAACAAAATTAGCATTGATAGCCATTCAATTTTGAAACAACTTCACATAAGCCTAATTAAAAAAGGACAAAGTCCTGGAAGAAATGTTCTAGGTATAATATTAAGGGTACTATATACCATGACCTCTATATTTATCAGTGTCCCTATGAAATTCATTTAGGGATTTGAGTTGGAATACAAAAATCATTGCTTTTCCTGCAAAATTCTTCTGCGGGGAAAGGTAGATACAAAATCCAGCAGCAAGAAAGTTTAACGTCTTCCAAGAAAAATCTTCATAACAATTTTCCTCTACTGGTGGGTATGAAGACTACAAGGTGGGAAAAGCAGAGAGAACAGGGAGAGGTTTCAGTGGAAAGTCATGACTTGGGAGGCAGGGGGCATGAAGAATGAATGAATTTCATATTGGAACAGGTGCAGTGGTGTTCTTGGCAAATGGCAGACGTTGGAAGGGAGTTGATTCCAGGAGAAAGTGATGAAAGGTTGAGGGCCCAACAGGGGGAGCTGACTATGTGTGTGATGAGCCTCTAAAGCAACCAGCTGAGGAAGGAGAAAGTATGATATATTTTTATGCAGATACACTCCAAGATAACATTTTTCCTGGGGAAGTATCCAAAATGCCAAAGTGATCATATGAGGAAGAGAAAAGAGATTAGAAAGTCACAGAGGTGTAGCTTCACAAAATTATACACATGATTGTGAAGAGTCTTATTCAAGAGGAGTAAAAATTTCTGCAGTAATGAAGCACTGGGTCTTAGTATTTAAGGACTGAATGTTAAGTGCATGCATGAACAAACACTAAGCCCCAGTATGAAGGAGGAGTCATAACTAAGGGGAGGCCTAATGTGAAGTTAAAGAACAGACCGAACACCTTCCTGGATACCAACAAATGGGAACATAGAACTACATTTTTTAAGATTCTGTCATATTTTTAAAATGCATTTACAAATTTTTTACTCCCTGCCTATCAATTTCATGATTCTGTAGGAATCTAGTAATAAAGATAAAATAAAAACATATAAAATAATCAAAAAGCAATTAGGAGGACAAGATAGAGTAAAAGTACTTGTTTCTATTCCTCATATTCTTCATGCTTAGAACAGATTGAGACTGGATACTATACGTATATAATATATAAAAGACTCTGAAAGGTGTCAAAAAAAAGGAAGACTAGCAAGAGACTTCAGGACCCAACCAAGGACTCAGTAGTAACTTCTCGGGGTTTTCTTTTTTCTTTATATATCCCAGACTGGGTGGTGGAGAAGACAATAACCCAGAAAATTGTAACATTATTTTATGTTGTTCTCAATATCTTTAGAGCTAATATGTAAAATCATTTTCTAAATGGGGAGGAATAAAGGGACTGAAAGGAAAGCAAGTTTTCTACATTTTATTTGAACTGGTAAGATGATGACACTCGTAAACTGACAAGCCGTATATATGTAATGTAATACCTAGAGCAATTCCTAAATATCTATACAAAGACACACCAAAAAACACTGACATCAACATACTCATTCTATTGGAAAATTGTAATGGAATGATCTGTTATTTTGTCTCTACCACAATTGTCTTTTCCCCCATTGACAAGAGGAAAAGTAGGAGTGGAATCCTATGTTCGACCAACTGCATTCACTTGACACTTTTGCTACATTACAGACTGGGCACCTCCCATGAGAAGCTGAAATGTTGCATATGCTGCAGCATAGAACTATATACACACATTTTTATCAAAGCAAATTTCTTATTTTGATATTATATTATAGTCATATGAGACATTAGGAGAGACAGAGTGAAGTATAAATGCAACCTCACTGTTCTATTTTTGCAACTTTCTGTGAATCTGCAATTATTTCAAAACAAAAAGACAAAAACTGACTTGACAGACAGAAATGTCCATATATTTTACTATGTCATTTATATAAAATTCTTGAAAAGTCAAATCTATAGAGACAGAAAAAAGATCTGTAATTGACTGGGGCTGGGAGTGGTAGAACAGTAGAAGGGATTGATTGCAAATGGGACTTAGGGTACTTTGAGAGGAGATGGAAATGTTCTACAATGGGATTTTGATTATGGATGCACAACAGCATGAATTTGCCACAAATCATTGAATTTCACACTTCTAATGAATGTATTTTGTGGTATGTTTATCATACCTCAGTAAAACTATTAAAAAATTCAATGTCACAATTATGATGGAAAAAATTAGGTCATGTTGAACTTTCCTTAACTCTCCTTTTAGAATTTAGTGTTGTTTAGATTTTGAATTACATAATATTTTAACAGAAGCAAGGGGAGTGTATCAACAGCTTGTCTGTGCCTGAGACCTGTAGAGGTCTTATCTCAGCACTAGTATCTACAAGTCAAAGCAGATGGCATGGGGAGGGAGCCACGTGGACACACTGAAGGACACCTTTTGTCCCTGTAGCTGCATTGGTTAAGGGTTATTGTCTGTTCCTTATTGAGAGAAGACACTGATATCAAAACCCATTATATATCCTTTATAGTTTATTGTCTATGGATATATGTTTTATACATGTAGGAGATTATAAAAAATAGTTGCCATTACAGAGTATATGCTCACTTACTATCAACAAATCATTTTGTCATCTTTAAAAAAACCCAAGAAAAAAGACAAATGTTCACACAAACAAAGAATTTTCTAACTTCTATAATCAGCATTGACTCTCTCAGACTATTTAGTATTAAGATTGTGATGTTCAGCATGAGATTATAAGGCCAGTGTCACACTTGCAGATTTGGTCCTGAAGAGATTTATTTCTGCCCAGATGTGTTTCACTTAAAATAGCAAAATTTTTATACTTCCATCATTTATTTATTACCCTGAACTATAATAGTCTGCTTTTTTATATGCTCCACTTAGACTTTTAATCTATGGAAGCATGGAGGGTAAAGAAGATGGGGGGTATCCTCTGTGATGTCAGTACCAGTGAGAGTACATAACACATATAAGTTGCTTAATATATATTTGTGTAATTAATTAGTAGTTAGTGGAGTGGTTCCTGTTAGTGAAAATAGATATCTGGATGACATTTGGAAGTCAGTAACTCTTTGTAGATTTCTAATATACAATGTATTATTCATAAAATACAAAGTTAAAAAGAATTCTCCTGGTTTTAACAGCTTAGATTAAACAAATTTGTGTCTACTCACAGAGGTAGGAATTTGAATTATTCAAGAGTTTGTAAGCTGGGATAAATATTTGAAACGTAAAGTTGGATTTCACAAGTTAGCACAACAGATACCAACCAGTGTAAAATCACCTAACAGATCCCGAAAACTCAGAACTCTTAAAATACAATAGAACAAGAGGTAAAACAAACCAATAAGGGACTACCCAACAGGATGAACAGACCAACATCCCACACATCAATTCTACCAATTAATGTAAACAGACTGAATGTGCCTCTTAAAAGACATTGGCTGGCTGAATGGATGAACAAACACAACCCAACTATCTGCTGTCTCCAGGAAACACATGTAAACCATAAGGACACACACAGATTCAATGTGAAAGATGAAAAAGAAATATTCCATGCAAATGGAAATAAAAAGAGAGCAGCTGTAGACATTCACATATCAGATGAAATTAACTTTAAGGCAACAAATTTAAAGAAAGAGAGAGTCATTATATAATAGGAAAGGAATCAATTAAACAAGCATACATAACAATCCTAAATATGTATGCACCCAACACAGCTGCTCCCACATACATAAAGCAAATTTTACTTGAGCTAAGCAAAGAAATAAATAGCACCGTCATAACTGCCAGCAGCTTCAAAATCCCATTGTTGGAGCACAATAAATCATCAAAGTATAAAATAAATAATGAAACAATGGACTTAAACCAAACTCTAAATCAAATAGACCTAACATACCTTTACAGAACATTCTACCCAAAAACTATAGAACACACATTCTTCTCAGCAGCACATGGGACATTCTCCAAGATTGATCATATCTTAGGCCATAAAACAGGTCTCAACAAATGCAAAAAAATCAAAATCATACCATGTACCTTCATAGACCACAGCAGAATAAAACTAGAAATCAATCGCAAGAGAAATACTCAAACATATACAAAGTCATGGAATTAAATAACCTGCTGATGAATTGAGTCTAGAAGGAAATTAAGGTAGAAATCAAAAATTTCTTTGAACTGAATGACAAAGGGGACACAAGTTATCAAAATCTATGGAACACAGCAAAAGAATTCCTCAGGGGAAAATTTATAGCCTTAAATGCCTACATCAAGAAGAGAGAAATATCACAAATTAACAATCTAATCTCATGCCTCAAGGAACAAGAAAAGGAAGCACAAACCAAACCCAAAGCCAGCAGAAGAAAAGAAATAATGAAGGTCAG
Organism: Avahi laniger; assembly: GCA_963575035.1. Classification (NCBI taxonomy): domain Eukaryota; kingdom Metazoa; phylum Chordata; class Mammalia; order Primates; family Indriidae; genus Avahi; species Avahi laniger. Next base: position 23,260 of record CAUYSK010098985.1, read on the forward strand.
AGCAGAACTAAATGAATTGGAAAACAACAAAACAACACAAAGGATTAATAAAACAAAACGTTGGTTCTTTAAAAAGATAAACAAAATCAACAGACCTCTTGACAGATTAACCAAAAGAGAAAAAGACACAAATAAGCTCAATCAGTAATGAAAAAGTTGACATTACAACTGATACCACAGAAATACAAAACATCATCCATGAATATTATGTAAATCTCTATGCACATAAACTAGAGAAAATAAAGGAATTGGACAAGTTCCTGGAAATACAGAAACTCCCAAAACTCAACCAGTAAGAAATAGAACTCCTGAACAGACCAATAATGAATAATGAGATTGAAACAGTAATAAAAACTTCCCCTCAAAAAAATTCCCTGGACGAGATGGATTCACAGTCAAATTCTATCAGACCTACAAAGAACACATGGAACCCATATTACAGAAATTATTCTGTAATATTGAGAAGGAGGAAAACCTTCCCAATTCATTCTACAAAGCCAGTATCACCTTGATACCAAAGCCAGGAAAGGACACAACAAAAAAAAGGAAACTTCAAATTGAATTCAACAGCACATCAAAAAATAATCCATCAGGACCAAGTGGGTTTCATCTCAGAGATAAAAAGATGGTTCAACATACACAAATCAATGAATGTCTTTCACCCCATAAACAGAAGCAAAAAGAAGGGTCATATGACCATCTCAATACATGCAGAAAAATCATTTGACAAAATTCAGCACCCTTTCATGGTAAAAACCCTCAACAAATTAGGATTAGAAGGAACACATCACACAATTATAAAAGCCATACAATGACAAACCCACAACCAACATCATACTGAATGGGGAAAAGTTGAAAGCATTCACCCTAAGAACTGGAACATGACAAGGATGCTCATTGTCACCACTTCCATTCAACATAATGCAGAAATGCTAGGAAGTCCTAGCCAGAGAAATCAGTCAAGGGAAAAAAATGAAGTATATCCGAGCGGGGAAAGAAGAGGTGAAACTATCACCCTTCCCCAACAATATGATCTTGGTGGGGTTTTTTGTTTTTGTTTTTTAATTCAGGATACTATGGGATACAAATATTTTGGTTACATGAAATGTGTTTGCCTTGCTCAAGCCAGGGCTACAAGTGTGTCCTTCCCCCACACAGTGTGCCTCGTTTCCATTAGCTGTGGTTTTACCTCCTCCATCCCCCAGGCCCCCCCCGACCAGCACCCAATGAATGGTACTACTATGTGAGCACCTTAGTGTTGATCAATGAGTACCAATTTGATGGCAAGTACATGTGGTGTATGTTTTTCCATCCTTATGATAGAGATTGAGCCCATTCTTCAAAGTGAGATATCACAACAATATGATCCTGTATCCGGAAAACTCCAAAGACTCTCCACAAAGAGTCTCCTGGAATTTATAAATAAATTCAGCAAAGTCTCTAGATAGAAAATCAATGTACATAAATTAGTAGTATTTCTATATACCAATAAGAGTCAAGCCAAGAGTCAAATCAAAGACTCAATACCATTCACAATAGCTACAAAGAAAATAAAATACCTAGGACTATACTTAACTAGGGAGGTGAAAGATCTCTATGAGGAGAACAATGAAACTCTGAGGAAGAAAATTATAGGGAATACAAACAAATGGAGAAACATATCATGCTCATAAATAGGTAGAATCAACATTGTTAGAATGTCCAAACTACTCAAAGTGATTTACCAATTCAATGTGGTCCCCATCAAATTACCAACATCATACTTCACAAATTCACAAAAAATAATTTTATGCCTCATCTGAAAACAGAAAATAGCCTGAATAGTCAAAGCAATCTTAAGCAAAAGAACAATTCTGGAGGCGTCACATTACCAGACTTTAAACTATACTACAAGGATATAGTAACCAAAACAGCATGGTATTGGTATAAAAATAGAGACATAGACCAATGGAACAGAACAGAGAACCCAGATACAAAACCATCTACCTACAACCAACTGATCTTCAACAAAGTTGACAACAATGTACACTGGGGAAGAGAAACCCTATTCAATAAATGATGCTGGGAAAATTGGATAGACACATGCAGAAGGATGAAACAGGACCCCTACCTCTCACCACTGACAAAAATTGATTCAAAATGGATAAAAGACTTAAATATAATGCATGAAACCACAAAAATTCTATAGAAACATGTAGGAAAATCTCTTGTAAATATCAGCCTAGGCAAAGAATTTATGACTAAGAACCTGATGGCATTCATGGCAACAACAAAAATTAATAAATGGGATTTGATTAAACTAAAAAGCTTCTGCACAGCTAAGGAAACAATCAACAGGGCAAGTATGCAATCTACTGAATAGGAGAAAATATTCCCAAACTACACATCTGATAAAGAGCTAATATCCATAATTTACAAAGAACTCAAGCAAATCATCAAGAAAAAAACAAACAATCCTGTTAAAAAGTTGGCAAAAGATATGAACAGAAGCTTCTTAAAAGAAGAAAGACAAATGGCCAATAAACATACAAAAAATCCTCAATATCATTAATCATAAGAGAAATGTAAATTAAAACCACAATGAGATATCATTTTACCCCAGTTAGAATGGCTTTTATTAAAAAGTCCAAAGAGAATAGATGCTGCCATGAATGCATAGAAAAAGGAACACTCATTCACTGTTGGTGGGACTACAAATTACTATAACTTCTATGGAAAACATATGGAGATTCCTCAAAGAACTAAAAGTAGACCTACTATTTGATCCAGCAAGCCCACTATTGGGTGTCTACCCAAAGGAAAAGAAGCCTTTCATCAAAAAGACACATACACTTGAATGCTTATTATAGCACAATTCACAGTAACAATGATGTGGAATCAACACAAGTGCCCATCAATTCATGAGTGGATTAATAAAATGTGGTATGTGTATACCATGAAGTACTACTCAGTCATATAAAAAAGATTAATTAATTCCTTTTGCAACAATCTGGATGGAACTGGAAACCATTCTCCTAAGTGAAGTATCTAAATAATGGAAAAACAAACACCACATTTACTCACTATTAAATTGGAACTAATCGATGAGCACACATTTGTAGAGAGGGAAGTAAAACTCAGTGGAAATCAACCAATAGGGAAAGGCAAAAATCTACCTAATGGGTACAATGAACATTATTTGGGTGATGGGCACACCTGTAGCTGGGACTCTAGTGTTACATAAGCAATCCATGTAACATAAAGCATTTGCACCCCCTTAATATTTTGTAATAAAAAAATAAATAAAAAATAATCAAGTTAAAGGTGGTCAAAAATAATTTAAAAAGAAAATCAATAGACAACAAGGTAGAAAGTAATCAGCCCACTACAACAAGGTAGAAAGTGGACAGTGGTGATAACACAACTTTGAAGTAGTCTATAAATCTCTCACATTAATAAAAAACCAATAAATTAAAACACGGACCATCTTCCCCACTTAGGTTAAAACTACCAAATGCTATATACCACATAAATTTAGAAAGGGACATTTTAGTTTGCTCAGACTGCCATAGCAAAACATCAAAGACTGGGTGCCTTAAACAACTAACATTTATTTTCTCACAGTTTTGGAGGCTTACAGTGCAAGATCAATGTTTCTGCCAATTCAGTGTCTGATGAGGGCTCTCTTCCTGGTTTGCAGGTGACTACTTTCTTGTGGTGTCCTCACATGGCAGAGAGAGAGGTCTGGTGCCTCTTCCTCTTCTTAGGAAGGCACTAGAACTATTGGATTAGGGCCCACCCATATGACCTCCTTTAGTCTTTACCATTTCCTTACAGACTGTATTTCTATATACAGTAACATGGGGATTAGGGATTCAAGGTATGAATTTTGGGGAGATGTAATTCATTCTATGGCAGGGGATGAGATGGAAATAGAAACAGCATATTTAAACCCCTACCATGAGTCAATACATGAGCTTGGCACTTTTGTTTAATATTTTCAACAAAGCTGCAGTTATTTTTTATTGTCCTATTTTACTTATTAAGAAACAATAGTGGGGATATTAAACGTGTTTACCAGGGTTACACAGCTACTATCCACATGGTTTGGATTTGTACCCAGGTCTTTCTGGCTTAAAAGGTAGTTTTCTTACTTTATGAACTGGGAAATGATAGGTGAGTGAGTGAAATATTGTAGATTATGATTATTTGATTTCCCATGCTATTCCTTTTTTTTGCTCATTGTTACCTCCTGCACCTCTCTGCTTTTCTTCTTGTGGACTTTATCTAGAACCATGGGAATTTTCAGAGCCCAAGGGCAGGGCAACCTACATGTACCAGGGATTTAACCTTCTCAAGTACAATCATCAAAAACAGAATCAAGGCCAGGCATGGTGGCTCACGCCTGTAATCCTAGCACTCTGAGAGGCCGAGGTGGGCGGATCATTTGAGCTCAGGAGTTCCAGACCAGCCTGAGCAAAAGCAAGACCCCATCTCTATTAAAAAAATACAAAGAAATTAGCTGGACAGCTGAAAAAAAAAATATATATATATAAATTAGCTGGGCATAGTGGCGCATGCTTGTAGTCCCAGCTACTCACGAGACTGAGGCAGAAGGATTGCTTGAGACCAGGAATTTGAGGTTGCTGTTACTTAAGCTGATGCCGTGGCACTCACTCTAGCCTGGGCAACAAAGCAAGACTCTGTCTAAAAAAAAAAAAAAACAAAATCAAGAGAATCTTAGAAATATTGTCTCTCTGAGAGACAATTCAAGAAGATACTAAAAGATTTTTCAGAGGGTCCACAGATGGATCAAACTCCAGTTGTCCACTGAAGTTACATTTATTATCCTTTCCCCTGTAGCCTGTATGTCCTGGGATTACCTACCTCCCAAATACACTCTCTGAACTCAAGTCCTTTTCTTAGGATCTGCTTTCAGGATCCCAGGAATTTCCCCTGGATGGTGACCTTTCTTCCTCCCACCCCCAATTCTGTTCAACTTCTACATTAATTCTTTGAACCTAATTACTCTTTAAAAAACACATCAATTTCTTTATGGCAATTGGTTTGCAAAATGGCATTACATTACAGTATAGATTTGAAAAAAAGAAAGATATTATTTTAGTACATGGTAATGTCTACAGAAAAACTCTTTTCTTTTTCACTATGATCATCATTAAATTTATTAGTGTGTGATGATTCTGCAACCTTTGTTTCGCACCATGAATGTCCTTTCCAAGTTCATCTATAGCAAGTGAATTTGTAATAATTGAAATCATCTCATCTTATTTACATCTATAAAGGGTATTACAATATTAGAATTTCACATTGTTGGCATGTGCCTTCTGTAATTTGTATCTGACAGTTAAATACGACAGACATTATCATAATATTACACATGAGGAGATAAAAGTTTTGGAGGAGCCAAGTTAAACTCAGTTACTCTACTATGCTTCTCATATAAAAACAAATAAGATGACTTATGATCCATAATTCTAATATTTCACAGATTTTTCATCTTGTTTATAATAATTATTAAATATGTCCTTAAAATAATTGTATAGAAATTTTAATTAATTGATTCTTTCCTAGTTACTCTAAAGCTAACTCACATTGCAATTCCCTGTGACCCAGATTGCTAAAGCAAATCCAATTTCGTGAACCTACATGCTTTCTTTAAGATTAGAGTCAACATTGCTTTTAGTAGCAACTAATATTTTCTGAGGTATTCAACATTTTATGTACTCAATCTACTTTAGTATCAAATAGGAAATGTTACAGTAAATGGTGACTAATGTAATTTAGATATAATAAGACTTCTGTAATTCACTCATCTAACTTACCCTTCTCTAAGTTTGGCACAGCTTCTGACCAGGATCTTGCCCTACCTATTTGCTTCAGATCTCTCACCAGGACCTCCAGCTCTTTCTGTATATGGCAGTATCCATATAAAATAGCCACCACATTTTATCAGCCAATCCCTGCTTGCCAATATCACCTTCATCACCTCTGTAAAGCACCAACCTCTTCACCGCCCTCCTGCTTCTCTACAACCCTCTCAGGAATAGTGCCCATGTTGGTGCTAGGAATTCTCCGGAGGATAATTTTAGACTTTAAGCTCTTTGAAGTTAGATTAATTCAGTACCAGATACAATTGTGTTCTTAATAATTGTGGTCATATTAAGATTTATAGTGCATATGAGACCAGTGTGCAGCACGTGGTTTTGACTCAAGACCATCCTGCATCAAACTTCTTTTGCTAGTTCTATAACCATACCTGATACATAGGATGACAGATAAAAAAATCCATTGTATGGAATCCAATTTTCATTAATTATATTGAATAGTGTAAATATGATCTGCAAATTGAAAATCATTGAGCAGACTCTAGATCCCTCAGCAGTTAGATCTTATCCCAAAGTTTGATCCACTTCAACTGATAATAATCTTTTAATATTATTTAACATGTTGGCTTTGTCCTCATTAAATCTGATTGGTTTAGACTATAAATTGTTAAAATTAAATAATTTAGGAAGAAATGACTTCAGAAATCTGTATCAGAAAAAAATTACTTTATCAGAAAAATAAAATGTTTTCTGTTATTGGGTAAATAGTACTGGTGCCATCACTTTCCTTTATGGTGTCAATGACACTGAAACTCTATTGACTAACGAAGCAGAGTAAACTCAAAATCATTGTGACACACTGTAGCTTTAAATAAGATTTTAGTTAAAATGGTGTCCAGTTACAAAAATCGTCTTAAATTGGAGAATTATTGTTGGTCAATCTTTCAAGTGCAGCACAGTTTCTTTATTTTACTTTTAAAAACTTTCAGGATTTTTTTTTTTACTTTACCAATTTAATTACCAAGATTTAGTCTCAAATATATCTAAAAAGATAGAAAGGGTCTGAAGCATTGGTTTGTTTGTTTTTTTTCCCCTAGTTCTTTTTATAGGTTTCCTAAGGAACAAAGACTTAAGACTTATCCAACATCAGAGCTTCATTCCTTTCTAGTGTTACTTAGGCTTTCGGGTTTCACTAAGGAATTCACTGAAGTGAAAATCTGACAAAGAAATGATTAGGTTAAAACAAGACAAGAACATAATAGAACTCTGGGAAACAATTAAATAATAGAAATGAAGTACTTCCATACTTTATACAAAAAGGCTGAAATAAAAGGATTGCCTGCCCTGTAAAATAAAGAAATATATAATGTTAATAAACATTTCTCAGCATGTATTAGTATTTTACATGAAGCAAAATTCTCTTTGAAGCAGATGTGACTAGAATAAATCTGTCATCGAACTGTCTTCAGTTTGTAGATGTTTTATAAAATGTAAATCTTAATATAAGTTGTTATTATGTCTTTTTTCATCCTATCTGGTACTTAATGGGGAACAGTAATTTCCTCTGTGTGGTTTTTATTGATTCTATCAATGTTGTATGTTTATTTTCTTTTTTGTTATTCTGGTACAGGTGCCATTCAAATTCAGAAGATATAACGATAGTAGGTTGATTCAATCACTAGGAGTATTGCTTAATTCTTATGGGACCTTCAAAATGATACATATTTATTCTTTCAATTTTTAAATTCTTAAAAATTACATAAGAGGAGATATCTTTATGGTTTGTCAGAATACCATAATAAGACTTGTTTGTAAGCAAGTAAAACTCAGGGGATCTTTCTAGGTACGTCAATATACCTGTCAATGAGACTGAAAATCCTCTATTAACTCTACTAATGGTGAAGAATGCCCAACTAAAATATTTTTCATGCTTTGTTTCCTGAAACCACTATGGATTTTCTCTAATTACGTTGCATATGTCACGTAGAAAACAGGCAAAAAACCAAAAAAAAAAAAAAGAAAGAAAAGAAAAAGCACCTGTAATTCTACTATCAAAGATATATTGCTAATACTTTGTTATATTTCCTTGCATACCCAAATACACATACACAGTTGCAATATATATGCTGTTTCATTTATTAACGTTTTGGAAACAATATGTAACTGGCTTATAACATTCATTATAAAAATTTGCCAAAATTTATTTAAATATTCCATAATTAGAATTACTTTTGATTTCTGTCTTTATATATAATGTGACAATCACCTTTGTATATATAATTTGCTCAAATTTCTGATATTTCATCAGGGTAAAAAATAATAGAATTCCCAAGACAAATCGTGTGAAATTCCAACCTTTGTAATCTGTATTGTCAAATTACCTTTTGATATTTCTTTACAAGTGCTCTGAAATCATATATATACTGAATTCTGCCAAATATATATTACAAAATTTTAACCTCAAACTGTTTTGGCTTAGAATTTCTTCATTATTCTTTCATATTACCATGGAACTACTCCAACTATGAGGATAGTTTACTATTGTAAAATTGTGATAAAAATATGTATGCCACCATTTATCTATAAATAAACAGTGATACATTCGATAATAACCTTATATTGACCAGGAATGCAGTGTTCTAGTATTAAAGTACTATTCAGTCATATTCATACAGCTAAAAATGTGGCTAAACTTCAAAACATTTTTGTATCAACCCTCAAAACATTCTCATTTACTAGTGACAGAATAGCAGCACCCTGGAAATGCACACTGTAAAAGACAACAGTAGATCTGGAAACATAACAGATTGTCACACACTTATCATTTCACAATGATATTGAATAAAATTAGGGTCACATGTCAATTTGAATCAAGGAATTCTAGCTAAAGCCAAAGCCATTGCTAGAAACAATGAACCAGAACATCTTCAGTTAAATGTTGCTGTCTCAGAAGTATCCTATCAAATAATGCACAAATAGACAAGGGACTAGAAAGTATACCAAGGTACCCTGACCATCTGTTGGTAGATATCAGACAGAGGTTGATGCCAACAAGCAGTAAATGTAACATCAAGATCAGCATCTAAAATGTTATGGTATTAGATTTTCAAAAACCATTATGTGGGTTCACACCCAAACGTTCTTCCTGTGCTAAAATCAAATGGTTTTTTAGCTGAATTTTGCATATTATATTCAGCATCAAATGTAGAAAGAGATGGCCTTCTTTCTAATTTATTAATCTAGTCTGTTCTGAGACCTTAAGGTAATGCTTGCCACAAATTACAAATTAGCTCTGCAGCAAACTTGACCTCCACTAAATATTAGCAGTTAGCAGGACATGCCTGATTTAGAAGCAAATCTATTTCTCATGCCAGGCTAGAACAAAGCCTAGTGTGATGGTTAATTTTATGTGACAATTTGACTGGGCTACAGGATGCCCAGCTATTTGGTCAAACATTATTCTGAGTGTGTCTAAGAGAGTGGTTTTGGATGAGATGAACATTTAAATCAGTAGACTGAGTAAAGCAGATTGTCCTCCCTAATGCCTGTGGGCCCCATTGAATCAATTATAACCTGTATAGAACTAAGACTAGACTAAGAGGGAACTCCTGCTACCTAAGTGCCTTGATCTGGGACATTGTTTTTTTCTGGACTTTGGACTCAGACTGGAAAATAGATTGTTCCTAGGTCTCTAGTCTGCACACCATTGACTCTCCTGATTCTCAGGCCTTTGAGCTCATACTGGAACTGAGCTCAAACACTGGCATTCTTGGGTCTTCGGCTTACCAATTACAGATCTTCCAATCAATCAAGTGAGCCAATTTCTTATAACAAATTTCTTCATGTGTATGTGTGTGTCTGTGTGTGTGTGTGTGTGTGTATGTATGTCCTACTAGTTCTGTTTCTTTGTAGAAACCCTGACTAATACAGATTTTGGTACCGAAAGTGGAGTCCAGAGGAGTAAGATATTTTAAGGACGAGCTTTGTGAATTAATTCTTGGGTTTCCGGAATTGGTTCTCTAATCCAATTACACTTAATGATACTAATAACTTCCCCTAGTAAATAACTCACTGATAGAGATAAGCAAAATATCACCATTGCATATTTCTAATGAACCAATTATAAAAAGAAACAATCTAGATGACTGTGTATATAACACTTGTGAGAATTTTTGTCAAACTAACAAATATAATGAGATGTATGAGTTGCTCCTAATGTCACTGGACAAAATGGGGAAAGAAAGTATGAGCTTGGAAATTTAAATTCCTAGCTTAAGTAATCACATAAATGACCTGAACACTTTTCTGTATGCTCTGAAGGAGGCCCTTATCTTCTGCAGCAAAAGGGCTGAGAGTTGCTAAAAATCAAACGCAGAATCTTTTCCTGTGCCTGGCTGAATTACAATGTAAATTAAAACGCCCAACTTCACAGTTGGGAGTTAACACAGGTATCTATTGTTAAAGTGATAACATTGATTATTAAAACATTGATTGAGAAGGAATGGGATCCTGAAGGTTAGAATGCAGAAGTTGAGAAGACCCTGACGAAGATGGGGACATTTGACCTCCTAAATTCTTATAATTATTTTGTCAATAGAAGAGGACTTTCCACTCTCCATGGAGCAGCTTCTCCATCACCCCCAACCCCACGGAATGGCCTCTCCAGCCCCTCTGAGGAGATTGACCTGCATTGCCTGAAAAAACTATGATGGTCTCTCTTGAGGCAGTTGCCATGCATGGCAATGCTGAGCCTCCTCAAGACCCACCCCTACCACCCCTCTTTCTTCTAGACCTAATACTAGACTCAAGTTCCACCAAGCCCCTAAAGATGAGATAACACGTGTGATGCATGAAGAGGGGCACTACAATACAAAATAACTACTTGAATTTTCAATTTATATAGACAGATCTGGAGAACGTGTATGAGAATGGATATTAAGAGTATGAAATAATGGCAGAAGAAGCATAAAGTTGAATCAGCCAAATTTATTGATATAGGCTCGTTAAGAAGAAATTTTATGTTTAATGTTGCAACTCAAGAACTTAAAACAGGCTTTAATAGTTTATTTTGTTGGTTGACTGAAACATGGACCAATAAGTGGCCCAACATGGCCGAGATGGAAATGCCAGACCTTCCTTGAATTAATATAAAGGAACTGATTCAAAGGCTTAGGGATATTGGAATGTTAAGAGTGCATTTGTCATGTAAGACGATTCACTCACACTGGGAACTTCCAAAAGTCAACCTTTCACCACAACTATGAGAAATAAATTTGTGAGGGAAGTCCTGGCATCCTGGAACAGCTCTGTGATTGTTCTTTTCTGCAGTAAGCCAGACCTTGCAGTGGGAATTGTAGTCACTGAGCTAAGAAACCTGAAATCAATGGAAGTAATTGGATACCAGAGTAGCAGGAGCTTAGCAGTGGTACTCATTCACCAAAGGCAAGGTGAGAGTGGTTACCGTAATGGAAATCAGAGTCAAAGCAGCAATTAGAATAGTCTGACTCCTGCAGATGTGTGGTGTTGACTAGCTGATCATGGTGTGCCTAGATGTGAAAGGGATAGGAAACCTACTAAATTCTTTGGTCTGTATAAGCAGAAAAGGTCTAGGTCATGTGGACAATGATTTAATGTGAATAACATACACACAGAGATATAGCCTCTCAATTAATTTCCAGAGTTGAGCCAATTTTCAGTCCCAGAACCCCTTGAATAATGGAAAGCCCAGGCCTTCTTTAGGAAGCACTCCAGTACATTGCCAAAAATTTTACTGTTAATCTTTCTCCTTTCTTTACACAAATTCCATCAATTCTAGGAGACCCAAAACATCACCATGGTCCACCAAACAGAGAAGGGGCTTTTGGAGGCTAAGTGATCAATGAAATTTTGCAAAGATACATCTCATAGTGAACTCAGTGTGTCCTCAAGTCCACCCAGTGGTTAGTCCCCAGTTCTGGAGTGCAAAATAAGGATAGATATACTTAGCAGATGGCAGAATCCCCACATTGGCTCCCTAACCTGTGTAAAGAGGGCTACTATAGTGAAAAGGCAATGTAGAAGGCACTAGAACTGCTTCTACCTAGGAATACAGTAAATAAAATAATACTATATTCCTGGAGGGGTTGCAGACATTAACTCCTTCATCAAGGACCTGAAAGATGCAGGGGGTATGATTCTCATCACATCGCCATTCAACTCATTAAAGCATCATATATTAGACATTGATGCTTTTTATTCCATGGCCAGGAGTCACAGGTCCAGGAATCAAGGGGTGAGAATGGGAGTGGTAAAACTCATAATTATCACTTAGTCACCCAATAGGAAAATTTTTACTTCCTGATTCAGCAACCTAATGCTCTGCTGGCCTAGTCTTAGCTACAAAAGAAGGAATGCTTTCACTAGAAGACACAATAATGATTTCATGGTTCTGCTGAACTGGAAATTAATACGGCTGCCTGGCCACTTTGTGCTTCTCTTGCCTCTATATCAACAGGCAAAGAAGGGATTTACTCTGCTGGCTGGGGCGATTTTTCCTGAATACCTGGAAAATTGTACTGCTACTCCACGATGGAGATAAGGAAGAGTATATCTGGAATATAGGACATCCCTTATAGCATCTCTTAGTGTTACTATGCTCTGTGATTAAAGTCAATGGAAAACTACATCAATCCAATCCAGGCAGGACTACTAATAGCTCAGACCCTTCAGAAACGAAGATTTAAATCACCCCACCAGGTGAAACACCACAACCAGTTGAAGTGCTTGCTAGAGGCAAAGAGAATACAGAATGGGTAGTAGAAGAAAGTAGTCATAAATATCAGCTATGTCCAGGTGACCAATTACAGAATAAGGAAAATAATTGTCATGTGTATTTTATTTTTGTATGATGAATATGTTTTGTGTGTAAATACAAAGCAAATATCTTTACTTTCTTCCCTTTCTTATTCCCTTAATGTGTAACATAAGGTGTATTGACTTTATATCATACTTCATAATATTTAAGTATTGTTAATTTTCCATCATAGTATTTAAATTATGGTATACCAAGGAGAGGACTAATGACTTTCACTAATCACTCAATGACTTTATCTCCTCTTGTAGGGGAGGAGTTGGTGCATTTTTGGTTGTAGGAAGGATAATTGTATGATGTTAGGCAGAATTATGACCTACAATCATGTTATTGTTTTTATTTTGAGATTAAGACTAGCTTGAAGAGATGTGTATGGGTGTTAAATTGAAAAGAGGTGGACTTGTGATGATTAATTTTATGTGGTCAACTTGATTAAACTATGGTGTGACCAGATATTTAAGCAAACATCATTCTGTTATACATTTCTGGATGAAACCGATATTTGGAGTAAAGCAGACTTTCTTCTTTAATATGAGTGGGCCTTCATGAATCAACTGAACACCTGAATAGAACAAAAAGGATGAATAAAAGGGAACTTCTCTTTTCTGACTTCCTTGAGCTGGGAAATTAGCCTTTCAAACCTCTGGACTCAGATTAAAACTTTTGCTTTTTGGGTTTGCAAGTTTGGACTGGAACTTACACCATTGGCTATCCTGAAGTTAGCTCCAGTTGGCTAACTTCAAATCATGGAACTACTCAGCCTCCATAATCACATGAGCAAAATTCCTTATAATAAATCTCATGTACATGTATTTATATTTATTTTATTATTTATTATATAGGCAGATAAATAGATAATCTGTTTTTCTGTAGAATCCTGAATAATACAATTGGTTTTGGTGACCAGTTTCAATTCTGGCCATCACATACTCTTCTCTGAATTGGTATTCTGTCCCTTAGCATGGAAACTTTATGATATATTCAGAAACTGATCACTTCTAACTTTCTAAAATGGACTATCTTGGTTAATTTGTGGGTTACCATCACTCCTTGCAAATATAATTGCAAAAGTTTCCTAAGATTCTTCCTGCTTTGGCCCATTTTATCTCCCTACAGTCTATTCTAAACATAGTAGCCAGAGTGATTCTATTAAAACATCAGTTAGACCATATCATTTCTGCTATGGTTTGAATGTTTGTCCCCTTCAAATGTCATACTGGAATTTAATTGCCATTGTAACAGTATTAAGAGGTAGGACCTTCACAAGGTGATTAGGCCATGAGGGCTCCACCCTCATGGATGGGATTGGTGCCTTTATAAGAAGGTAAGTACAGTCCCTCTTGCTCTCTCTAACCCTCACATTCCTTCATGTGATGATCCAGCAAGAAGGTCCTCACCAGATGCTGATACCTTGATCTTAGACTTCCAGTCTTCAGAAATCTAAGCCAATAAATTTTGGTTTGTTAGAAATTATCAAATATGTTAATATATTAACAGAATACATATGCTGTGTTATAGCAATACAAAACAAACAAGACAATTAACCTGCTAAGAAGTCACTGACGGCTCCCATCTCACTGAGAATAAAAGCAAGCCTTTACCTTAGCAAGCCTGGGTCTACCTGATGTAGGCACTCATTATCTCTCTGATTTCATATCCTAATTTTCTTCCTCTCATTCTCTCTACCTACTACCTTTCTGCCCCACTGTCCCTTAACTTCACTGAGTTCATCTCAGGGCCTTTGCATATTTTTCTCTCCCTACATGAGAGTTTTATTTTTATACCCAGGTTTCTTTATAACTTGATCCTTAGCCTCTTTTGTATCTTTGTTCAAATATTACCCTTTTAGGGGGATCAGATTTGGCCACTCTATCTTAAAATTGCAGCCACCACCTGACACTCTCTATCCACTTCCCCTGCTTCAATTTTCCCTTCAGCATTTAACGTGATCTAACATACTATGCATTTTACTCATTTATCTTATTCACTACCTGTTCTTTCTCTGAAATGTAAGCTCTGTGAAGGCAGAAATTATATTTTGTTCACTGCTATATTTTCAGCCTTTATAATAGTGCCTACCACATTGTAGATGCTCAATAACACTTTTTCTGTGAATAATCACAACTTAGAAATTCTGCATTCACATTGCTATGTGCTTAGTTCACAAGCTTTAGAGGAGATTGTCTTTAAATGATTTAACTTCATAACATGCATTTTTAACTCACTTCCAGAGCTATTGTGGTATAAGACACAATACATACCTTGAAAATTCTAGCTGAGAAGAAAATATATTTAAAATAATAATATATATATTTGAAGAACCACAGGGCTAGGACTATTGTCAGGGTATAAACTTCTAGTTCAACACTGATTGTAGGCTCAGTCTTTTCTGTTTCTTCTTTCTGAATCAAAGGGTAAGAGAAAGAGAGATTGTCCAAAAAAAAAAGCAAATCTTTTTCTTCTTCCATTTTTCCAAAAAGCTTTAACTCCTGGCTAGAATTCTCCCAGAATTCTCTAGAATACATCAGCCATTGCTACTATCAATGCTTTAATTTGTACACCGTGAGATTTCTCCACTTCCTCTTCTCCAAAACCTTTTAATAAAGGTATTTTTTCTGTGAAGTTTGGATTTGGTGAAGGGGCCACACTCGGGGTCTGGAAGGCCACCATGTGGCCTTTAGGATTCAGGTTTCCCACCCCACTCCTCTCTCTCAACCCAGTGGTGACCAAGTCCCATCAATTTTGAGTCTTCATCATGCTGATCTGTATCCTTTCCTGTTGACTCCCACAGCCTCTCTCTTCTGTCAGCTGTATCATTTGTCATTCGAATTATTGTGACTGACCCTCTAAGCCTCAGGCTGGCTTGACCTCTGAACCTTTCTATACTTTATTTGTTGAAAGATGAATCAAAAATTCAAACCTATGAAAAAAACCTAAAGAACGACTATTCTACTGCTTACAAGCCCTTGGTAGCTCACCAATGCCTTCAGGATAAAATTCAAATCCCAAAGAATAGCCAAATTAATTTATGATCTGGTATCTGCCAAAGTCTATAGACTCCACTTTTCTGATTCATTAACTTTTACCATCCATGCTTGAATATTTAGGATCCTTGAACAAGCCATGATGGAGTTTTTGTGTGGATCATCATCTCTTTCACCCAAACCATGCCTGGAAAATTCGTTCTCATTTTTTGAAACTCAATTGAGATGTAACATCCAACAAAACTCCATTCCTGAGTATGCCTTGCCTTCTGCCTCCTCCTCAGCCCTCCTTCCTCCATTCCTACTGAAATACCAGTTCTCTATGCTCCCTGTACTTATATTTTTATCACCCTGTGTTGTAATTGCATGGACTCTTCATACTTCATTTCCTCTTTAAATTACAATACCCTCAGGATTTAATGAACTGTAAATTCTCACCGTCCATCTGCACCTAAGCTTCTGATGTTGATCCTGGAAGTGGCTGATCTTCTCTCCCTCCAATAATCCTCCTAGGTTTTAAAATCACTACTGCTTTGGGTAGCTCAGCATGTCTCCATAATTTTTTATTAGGGAGAAAATTAACCCTTTTCAGGTTAAGACACAAATATTTTTCTCATATATTTTATAATTTATAAAATGCATCTTGGTTGATTGTAAAGGGAAGGGAAAAAATGTATTGGTTGTTGGGTGCCTGGGAATGTGTTTAGAACATTGTATAAATTTGACTTTATACCTAATTTCTCTTTAAAATTTTATGGGAACATAACTGTAACACGTAACTAGAATCCTCGCTTTTATTTCCCAGATTTTCCACTAGACTGGGAATCTCTTGTTTTCACAGGGTCTGCAGTGGTTCTGGTATAGCTCATCCCCAATCAACCACAGAAAATGACTTGTTATCTCCCTGTTGGAGATGTCCCCGTGAAAGATTTCTGACTCTCTGATGGTTTTTTCTCTTTTTGACACACGGTGTGTAAAGCTGGAGCAAAGCTGCTGCCAGCCTGTTTGCTTCTCTGTCACTCATGCTAAGATATACCCTAAGGACCTACTTCTTGATTTACAGCTGACGCTCATTGCTAAAAGTTCAGTGGCTTTAAGTCACCTCTTAGGCAGGTCCTATGACCAGGGCACTTTGAGACGATCCAGCCTGCAATCCCTATTCCATCAGGAGACTTTCCTCCTAAGAGACAGAGGGAAAGAGAAACTTTGGCTGCCTTAACAGAGCTAAAGTATGACATTAGATCGCACATGTTAAGTATTAAATGTGTGGTAAAGAAAACATAAGCTAGAGGAGTTCAAAGGCTACCATTTTAAAAATGTAAGTTTGTGGAAAGTGACCAAAATTAATCATTCTAAGAATGATGTAAAGTCACAGAATTTAAATTAGATACAGGCATATCTTGTTTTATTGAGCTTTTCATTATTGCACTTCACAAATATTGTGTTTTTTTGCAAGTTGAAGGTTTGTGGCAACACCGATTCCAGGAAATCTATTGGTGTCATTTTGCCAATAGCACGTGCTCACTCTGTATTTCTGTTTTGCATTTTGGTACTTCTTGAAATATTTTCAAACTTTATTATTATTATTATTATATGTGTTATGTTTGCCTATGGTCAGCAATTTTTTTTTTTTTTTGAAACAGGGTCTCACTCTGTCATATAGGCTGGAGTGCAATGGCCTCACCATAGCTCACTATAACCTCAAATTCATTGGCTCAAGCAATCTTCCTGCCTCTACTCCTGAGGGACTACAGACATGCACCACCATGCCTGGCAAATTTTTCTATTTTTTTGTAGAGGTAGGGTCTTGCTCTTGCTCAAGCTGGTCTCGAACTCCTGGCCTCAAGCAGTCTTCCCGCCTCGGCTTCCCAAAGTGCTGGGATTACAAGCATGAATCACTGCACTCAGCCTGTGGTCAGTGATCTTTGATGTTACCATTATAATTTGGGGGGGCTGCCATGAATTGCACCCACATAAGATGATGAACTTCATTGATAAATGTTGTGTGTGTTTTGACTGCTCCACTGACCAGCCCTTCCCCACTCTCTCTCCTTCTCCTCAGGCCTCCCTCTTCTCTGAGACACAACAATATTGAAAATAAGCCAATTAATAGTCATACATTGACCAGTAAATATTTAAACGAAAGGAAGATTTTCACTTTTCTCACTTTAAATCAAAAGCTAGAAATGATTAAGTTTAGTGAGGAACATGTGTTGAATGTTGAGATAGGCTGAAATCTAAGCCTCTTGTGCCAACAGTTAGCCAAATTGTGAATGCAAATTGCATGTTATTAAAGAAAATTAAAAGTGCTATTGCAATGAACACACAAATGTTAAGAAAGTAAAACAACCTTATCGGCAATATGGAGAAAGTTTGAGTGGTTGGGATAGAAGATCAAACCAGTCACAACATTCCCAGGAGCCACAGCCAAATCCAGAACAAGATCCTAATTTCTTCAATTCTATGAAGGCTGAGAGAGGTGAGGAGGCTACAGAAGCAAACTCTAAAGCTGGAAGAGATTGGTTTATGGATTTAAGGAAAGAAGCTGTCTCCATAACATAAAGCACAAAGTGAAGCAATAAGTGCTGATGGAGAAGCCACAGGAAGTTATCCATAAGAACCTATTATAATTGATGAAGGTGGCTATACTAAACAACAGACTTTCAGTGTAGATGAAACAGCTTTGTATTGGAATTATATGCATCTAGGACTTTCACACCTAAAGAGGAAAAAGCAATGCCTGGCTTCAAGCTTCAAAAAAACAGGCTGATTCTCTCATTAGGATCTAATGCAGGGATGATTGTTGAATTTGAAGCCAATGCACATTTGCCATTCTAAAAATCCTAGGACCTTTAAGAATTATGTTAAACCTACCCTGTCTGTGCTCTATAAATGGAAAAGCAAATCCTGGATGACAGCACATCTGCATGGTTTACTGAATATTTTAAGCCCACCGTTGAGACCCATTCCTCAGTAAAGAAAATTTCTATCAAAATATTACTGTTCCTTGACAATGTACCTGGTCACTGAAGAGCTCTGATGGAGATACATAAGGAGATTAATGTTGTTTTCATGTCTGCTAGCACAACATCCATTCTGCTTCCCATGGATCAAGGAGTAATTTTGACTTTCAAGTCTTACTATTTAAGAAATATGTTTTATAAATCTATAACTACCACAGATAGCAATTCCTTGATGAACATTTGTCATTTATAAGAGAAAATCAAAATGTCAATATTAACAGAAGTTTGGAGATATTAATGCCAACCCTCACTGATGACTTGGAGAGGTTCAAGACTTCGGTGGATAAGGTAACTGCAGATGTGGTAGAAATAGCAAAAGAACTAGAATTACCAGAGGAGACTGAAAATATAACTTCATTACTGCAATCTCATGATCAAACTTTAAGAGATAAGGAGTTGCTTCTTATGAATAATCAAAGAAAATAGTTTCTTGAGATGAAATCTACTCCTGCGGTGAAAATGCTGTGAATATTATTGAAATGACAACAAAGGATTTAGACTATTACATAAGCTTAGTTGTTAAAGCAGTGGCAGGATTCGATGGACTCCAATTTTGAAAGTTCTACTGTGGGTAAAATACTGTGTATAAAACAGCATTGCATGCTACATGGAAATCTTTCTTGAAAGGAAAAATCAACTGATGCAGCAAACTTTACTGTTGTCTTATTTTAAGAAATTGGCAGAATCACCCCAATCTTCAGCAGCTGCTATCTTGATCAGTCAAAAGCCATCTACATCAAGCAAGACCCTCCACTGGCAAAGAGATTATGACTTACTGAAGGCTCAGATAATCATTAATATTTTTAACAATAAAATATTTCTAATTAGGTATATACATCTTTTAGACATAATGTCATTGCACACTTAATAGACTACCGTATAGTATAAATATTTATGCACTTTTATGTGCACTGGAAAACCAAAAAAGTGTGACTCATTTTATTATGATATTCACTTTATCACAGGGGTCTGGAACTGAACCCACAGTGTCTTTGAGAGAGGTCTGTATAAGTTTGACATGAAGAAGGTGCAATCGTAACAGAAAAGACAGAATACTCTATAAATAGTGATGAAAGTAAATTTAAAAATATACATTCATGCATTGCTTCAAGCTGGGAGTACATTCTGAGAAGTGGGTCGTTAGTCAATTTCATTGTCTTGCGAACACTGTGGAGTGTACTTACACAAGCCTAGATGGTATGCAGTGTAGGATATTGCTCCTAAGGTACAACTCTGTGTAGCATGTGTGTACTGAATATTGTAGGCAATTTTAACACAATGGTATTTGTATACCTAAACACATCTAAATATAGAAAATGTACAGTAGAAATATGGTATAAAAGATAAAAATGGTCTACCCATATGGGGTACTTACCATGAATGGAGCTTGCAAGACTGAAAGTTGCTCTGAGTGAGTCAGTGAGTGAGTGGTGAGTGAGTGTGAAGGCCCAGTACCGTCCACTACTGTAGACTTTATAAACACTGTATACTTAGACTGTACCAAATTTGTACAAAATACCTTTCTTTCTTCAATAATATATAACTCTAGCTTATGCAATTGTTTTACTTTATAAATTTTTAAATTTTTAAAATTTTGATTTCTGTAATAACAGCTTAAAACACAAACACATACAACTGTTCAAAGGTATTTTTTTCTTTATATCTGCATTCTATAAACTCTTTTCTATTTTTAATTTTTAAATGTTCTTTCACTTTTTAAGATTTTTGTTAAAAACTACCACACAAACACACACATTAGCCTAGGCCTGCACAAGGTCAGAATTATCAGTATCTCTGTCTCATCTTATTCCACTGGAAGGTCTTCAGGGTCAAGAACAGGCATGGAGCTGTCATCTACTATGATAACAATACCCTCTCAGGACCTGCCTGAAGCTGTTTTACAGTAAAATGTTTTTTATAAGTAGGTAGATTTCACTCTAAAATAACAATAAAAAGTATAGTAGAGTAAACACATAAACCAGTAATAAGACATTTATCATTATTAGGTCTTATATATTATACGTAATTACATGTGCTATACTACTCTATGAGTGGCAGAACAATAGGTTTGTTTACATCAGCATCACCACAAACATGAGTAATGAATTGCACTGTGACATTACAAATGCTACGATTTCACTAGGCAATAGAAATTTTTCAGCCCATTATAATCTTATAGGACCACTGTTATATATGTGGTCCATCATTGACTAAAACATCCTTATGTGGTACATGACTGTACATTAATTTGTATTTTTAGTCTTGCTATTGGGCCTTCTGGGTATAACAGAAAAATGTTTGAACAGTACTTAATGGTCAAGAACAGCCTTTGGAGTAAGAGTGCCTGGGTTCAAATCCTAGTTCTACCTCTGCCTAAACTTGGAAAGTTATTTATTCCCTGCATGAATTCACTTACTCATCTGTAAAATGGTGATAACTACAGTGTGAGTTACATGACATAGTACATGTAAAATGGCACATTGTAAGGTATGCAAAGACTATTAACTATTTTTTATTTTATATTTATTGATCTTTCTCCTCAGATATACACTTAAAATATATAGATATCCAGAAACTAATTGCTGTCTGAATAATCAAAACATTAGAGAATTTTGAAGCCATCATACAGATTACAGTGTTCTTTAAGGATCTGAAAAGCTGTAGTGGCTCAAGGGTCTATTATTTATAGAATTCATTTTCCTGAATAGTCCAAATCTGTCCTACTTTACACTCTCATATATGGTATTCTCCTAATTGCATATGTTGGTAACAACAACAAAAAAGCAACTCATGTTTCTTAAGTGTCATTTAATAAAATTAAACCAATCAATCAATAAATCTCATCTTCAGTTGTATATTACTTTGCAAGCCAGCATATTACCATTGTGAAGTGAGTCCTGGGTCTGTGCTGAGTACATGGTCCCTGCAGGTTACATTATCCCACATCTTAAGCTGTTTAATCCATAAAGCCTAGAACATGGTGAAATACTTTTATTAACCATACTTTTGGTCAGGGAAAGAGACAATAAAGGCTTCTCCTTTGTGGGTATGGCGAGCCTTTTTGAATTACTATCTTATGAGCACTGATAATGCAGTGGCTCATGAGCTCATCTTATGTGGTCCCTTGTTTAGGTTGCAACTCAGAGCTATTTAGTTGCTATGGTGACAGTCATGACAAAGGCTGATTGGAGGAAGATAACATCTTATTTGGGATTTTTTTGGTTTTTTGCTGTTGTTTTTTTTTTTTACTGAAAAAAAGAGAATACATTCCATGTTGCTCTATTAGACAAGACATTGGGTTACATACATTTTGGTTAGATGTCTCACTTTTTTTAGTACAGATTCTTTCAGTGTGGTACTTTAGACTAAACTCTCTAAAACTTGACTTGGGATTTAGCAAGCTTAAGATAACCTAATCTCCATCAAATGGGATTTTTCTGAAAGTAGTTGCTCAGTATATGAATTATTATGAGAAGAAATACTAAATTTAATATCAAGAAGCCAAATTCAGAATTTCAAGCAATGTACACTATACCTTTTCCATTGATAGAATTATTTAATAAGAATCTATTAACAGGAAATTATAGAAACTCTAAATAGGTAATTTATAAGGACTTATTTCCTTTTAATTCTCTGATCCCAGCTGGAAAAAGTGTGATTGGAGAATGGTTTAATTGTTCATGGACATCTGTCTTGGGAGTCAATTGAAAAATGATATCCTGGGCATATTATGGTCTACAGAGTTTTTGACATTTTTGTATTTTTCACAATCAAGCCATTGTCAAAAAGTCAGGTAGTGAAACTCCTAAAATCTTATGGATACATTTAGAGTAGAAAAAGAATAAAAACTTGGTCATATATCAATATGCACAGCTGGAAAGCAGATGTTCAATTGAATGATCTCAGTACTTAGGAAAAGCTATTAAACCTGTTACTTACTCAGATGAGAAATTCCCATAATTTATTGTCCTTATATTTGACTGACTTCTTTTTGCTCCTTTAAATTAACTCTGGAATTATTATTTCTATTATTATTATTGTTGCTGAAGCCAATTACCATGGAAGTTTGACTCTGTGCAATATAGTACATGAGTGCTAAGAAATGCCCAAGGCTGCTGTCAATCAAATTAACCTGTGAGTTATGAGTTGTTTACTGTACTGGGAAATGAAGTGATAAATGGGTGCCAACCATACAATGTGACATTTAGTACTAGATATACCAACTTTAAATAAGTTTTCTAATTCATTCACCAGCATGCCAAAACAGTTTTAACTGAGCCTTCATTATCAAAGGAGGCATATAACATTCAGCTGTTAAAGTACTGGTGATTGTGCACTTCAAACCTTTCTAACTCTGTGCATGTGGGAGGGGGGCTGACTTGCTTTCATCAAGGGCCATGTTTTGTCCTTTTTAGATTACTGGCCAGTCATTATCAGCTTCCACAAGTTTCTTTGATTCAAACAAATTGTTTGGATTAATCATGACTGGCTCATAATATTACTAATTTAGTGAACCTTAAATAGGGTTATTTCACAAAGGATTTTATCATGCTCAAAAAAATTCAGACTGTATTTTGATGGCCCTATTTACTGTTACATAGTTACTTTAGGTTCACATTGCATGACTTCTTAGCCTGTAATTTACTAACAGGATTTCTTTAAGGGTCATATTGGAGGGCAAAACTACCCTGTAGTACTAGAAACACTTAATGAGATGCCCAGAGGAGCTGGAAAACAAAATTCCAATCCTGAAAATACCACTTAAGCATGAGTACTGCATCCCTCCTCCAGAGGGAGAAAGATCTTTTTTCTTATAGTCTGCTATTAAAAACAAAAATTAAATGCTTGTGAATTGGTGCTCTATGAGCCTAGCTATGCTATCTCCCAGAACACCTAATTAGATAATTACATTTTAGACAAAAGAGTACTATAGTAATTCACAGTACAAATTCCAGCTAGGGAATAGAAATTGATACATGAAATATGTATCAATACAAATACAGATACATGCATATGTGTTCTATGCAGACTTGAGCTATTAAGGACCATTAAAAACACTGGAGCAAATAGCTCCTGGGGATTAAGCTGTAAGAGCCCTCTTTATAATCAGAAGGCAGCTAATCCCTGTTCACCTATTTGAATATTTAGCCTCCCAAATATAACATTAAACTATTATTTTTTTATTTGTGATGTTGCATGAGCATGCAAATATTGGCAAAAATGCCGTCGCCTAAAGATCTTAGGATGTTTTCAGATTTAATAAACCTAAAGGAAAAAAATGCATCTTGGATTAGAGGATTTTTAAACAGGTTAATTCTAGGTTAAATTCATTAAATCATTTATACCAGCTACTCTGCGATTTTCCCTGACCTCCCATCTCATAATTCTCACGTTTCCTTTTCCCTCCCCAAGCTGCAGTACTAGGTTCTGAAATCACTCTCTAATTTTTCATGACCTCCATCTGTAAATTTCTTTATAGAGCCTGCTGCCTTTAGGTTTTTTCCACAGCAGGACTTGTACACCTGAGCTGTCTGCTAAAATATATCCTCTGTCTGCTTTGACCAGTACCGATGATGGTAATAAGTGACTGTCATGGTTTTACTGAGTAGGAAATTGAGGCATTCTTGAGCCTCTCTTTTCAAGTATTTCTTATATACATACATACATCGTTGGTATAAAAACATATGTGACAAATATGATAAGCATTAGGTACTGAGACCTCTATTTTTCTATGAGATTTCAAAGAGAAATACTTCTGAGCATCTTTCCAGTCATACCTACTTCTTGTGTAACAATTGGGGAGTAGTAAGATACTTACATACACATGCAAATCTACTCAAGAAGGTAAATGAGTATAAATTTAGTAGAATTGATTATATTGTCTCTAGAGTTGCTCTACTATCATACCTTTCATGCTATTATACAAACTCAGCAAGAGGCATTTTCTTCTCTTATTTGCTTTTTCCTTCCTTATTCTTACCTCTTATTCCAAGAGATGTTCAATGCCTTTTGATTCTCCAGGTAGTATTTTCTCTTAATCCTAAAACAATACTTTTCAGAGAGAAACACATTTCTTAATAGGTATAAATAGATTTCATATATACAGATAGATGTGTTTATGTATATACATATATATTCACAGAGACCCATATTCACATATATGACACTGCTTCATTATATTCCCCTTCTGCATTTGCCTTAGAAAGCCATTTCAATCATATAGAGTTTTGCAGTGATACAGTACCACTATAGACCCAGGAAAGGGAAGCCCTTTACTTCCCGTGCTTTATAAGGCCCCACATATCACACGCCCAAGTAAAACAGATGTATTGAAGACTATAGATACCCTCCCAGTCAGAATCAAGCAGTCACAGCATAACCTGTGACTCCTTATACCCTCTCTGGTGAGGAACACCTTTCAGGCTACAAGGATACCCTGCCTACGTCTTTTGCCCTATTTCTTTCAAGCAGAAGGTGACTATGTCTGAATGCAGTGAGGAGTTGCAGCTATATCACTGCCCAATTTAGAGATGGACAATATTTCAGAGGGCAGTGAGAATCTGAGCTGCGAATGTGCTTAGGTAAGAAAATTCAAATTAATTAACTTGTCAAATCCTTCTCTCAGATAGCAAGAAAACAGGAGATTCTTGCATGACAAAGGATTGTTTCCCAGTGGTGCTGAGTGTCCATTTTCTTGCTTCTATTCACATTCTGATTCATGGTTCCAGAACACTAAACAATTAGCACATCATGCACATGGCAGCTGAGAAACATTTTGCAATGTTAAACAATTCTTATTGTTCTTCAGTTTGTATGCTTGATTGTGTTGATTTAACATACATGAAGTGTGAGACCAATTTCTTACAATGCCAACTGGAAGGATGTGCTAGAACTGTGAATAGTTTAATTTTTATGAGATTATATAAAATTTATTTAATTTTATAAAATTTAAAGTTTTATATTATTTGGAAAATTTGGTATTCAATAATTATAAAAAGGTAAATTTTGAACATTTAAGAGAAAATATACCTTTGAAAATATGGAAAATAATTTTGATTTCTTACATTCAATTTATATTCTTGATAAAAATACATATTCAAAATGTATACATGTGTGATACAATTATATTTTCTTGTTAATCATTTAGATCATTACTATCAATAGCACACAAATTTAGTAAATTCTTTATTAAAACAAGGACATTATTTTGCTAAAATAAAGGCAAGAAAAATACACTTTATGGAATAATATATAAAAATTTGTGAAGTAATCTACATCTTTATTTTATTCTTTCTCTAAATGCCAGAAATCCATTAGTAGTACACAGTCATGAATAAAAATAACTAAGTTCAATTTGTTGACATTGCTATATAAATACCAGCTGAATCAATTTTTTCTGATATTGTCACTATGAAGGTATATTTGTCAAAGTAGGAGGATAAAACATTCTTTTTTATAATTTTAACTATTTAGACATAGGATATATGCACACTTCCACTTGTTTTGTTTCCAAAAGAATATTCTTGAACAATATTATTTTTGAAAATATATTCATTTGACTGTGCTATGGATTGGACCCACAATGTCCTCTCCTTTTAGCCTCATGCCTATCAGAGTGACTATTACTAAGGATCAAAAAACAAAATATGTTGGCATGGACGCAGAAAGAAATGAATGCTTACCCACTGCTAGTAAGACTGTAAATTAGTACAACCTCAATGGAAAACAGTAAAGAGATTTCTCAAAGAAATACATGTACACCTATCATTCGATCTAGCAATCCCACTGCTGGGTATCTACCCAAAAGAAATGAAGTCATTTTATCAAAAAGACACTTGCACTTTAATGTTTATCACAGCATAATTCACAATTGCAAAGATATGGAATCAATCTAAGTGCCCATAAATTCATGAGTGGATAAAGAAAATGTGATATATATACACATATATATAGCATGGAGTACTACTCAGCAATAAAAAGGAATGAAATAATGCCATTTGTGGCAACTTACATGGAACTGGAGACGATCATCCTCAGTCAGATATCTCAGGAATGGAAAATCAAAGACCATATGTTCTCACTAATAAGTGGGAGCTAATAGATGAGTATCAGCAGGCGCAAAGCAATGTAAAGGACATGAGAAACCAAGAAGGAGGAAACTTACCTATTAGATACAATGAACACTATTCTGGTGACGGGAACACCAAAAGCCCTGATTTAAGCATTATACAAAGTATCCATATAGCAAAAACACTTGTACTTCCTTAATTAATATTTTTTAAAAAATGTCTTCAGAGTCATTTCAAAAATAAAAGATCAACTGTTTTTGGATTTTTGATTTATTAGCAGCCATAAAATCACTCACCATACTTCTGGTAAGTTGTTATTTGGAGAGGCATGAAAAAGATCTGTGAGGTCTGGTGAGTGTTCCCTGTTAAATTATTAAGGCTTCAGAATCCTCTAGAGTATGTAGTCAAAGAAAACTATAACTGATTTGAAGAAATCCTCATTTGCAGAAATTA
The DNA here is from genome assembly GCA_963575035.1 of Avahi laniger. Classification (NCBI taxonomy): domain Eukaryota; kingdom Metazoa; phylum Chordata; class Mammalia; order Primates; family Indriidae; genus Avahi; species Avahi laniger. The sequence goes on from CAUYSK010098985.1 coordinate 50,464, forward strand.
TCAAACCTTGGTGAATCTCAGGATCCCAGAAACACCAGAATGTGGATTTCGGTGAACAGTGGAAGACAGTATGAATGGAAATGTGGGGAGTCTGGAAAGAAAAGACATAGTGACACAAGTTGCCCTTTGCTCCAAGCTTAAAGGGGTATTTTTTGCAATAGTTTGCTAGAATCGGCTTCAGGTTTCAATGTCTGATTCTTTTCTTTGCTTAATTTTGTGCTTCTGGCTGCTTAACATTAGTCTGTCTTCGTTTACATTGCTGGTGGGTCTCCATAGGGGTGGAAAAATTCATGGCTGGTAGTTGATCTGTTACTATGGAACACATAAAGACCAATGTAAACTTCTGTCTAAATGCAGTGAGACAGAGACCCTAAATATTATTATTTTATTCCCATTTTATTAAACATTGGAGAGACTATGCTAGGAGTTTCAGGGAATAGACTTAGCTCAAATTTATGATAATTTTATATTGACAAAAAAATCTACATTTAAATAGTTATTTTGTTTTTGAGATATTTCATATATTCATTATACTTCAACATCAAGTCATTTTAAGTTAAAGCATACAATGAATGTGTAGTAATAAGAATGTCTATACTACCCAAAGTGATCTACAGATTCAATGCGATCCCTATTAAAATACCAGCATCATTCTTCACAGATGTAGAAAAATTAATTTTACGTTTTGTATGGAACCAGAGAAGACCCCGCATAGCAAAAACAATTCTAGGTAATAAAAATAAAATAGGAGGCATCAACCTACCAGACTT
>CAUYSK010098986.1:0-16685 GCA_963575035.1 Avahi laniger
CTGACAGTTTTGATTGGCATCCTGACCTTCAGCACCATGCTGCCAATGACTCTTGCATGTAGGCCACATGACCCAGTAGTTAAATGGTACGAAGGTTATCTGTGGTGATGTTGTGTGCGGTCTCTGGCAAGACCGAATACAGGTCACGGTATAGACCCCTGGGCTTCTGGAACAAAACTGTGTCTATTTTGAGAAGCCATTCCTGACATGCCATGAACTACAGTAGAGACTGAGCATCTGAACATGAAATACAATGTGACTCTACAAACGGAGATGTCCATCATGGGCTAGGTATTACCGAATCCAACAAGTCACAGGGTTGGAGAACATGGCAGAAGTTCAGCTCACACCAGTTCCTCTTGAAGCATTTCCTGTGATCAACTGAAGGAGGAAAATCTCAACCCAGATTCACAGATGGGTTGCCTCAATGGACTGGTACATAACTTCAAAGACATACTGCCCCCACATCATAACCCAACTCAGGTGCTGCCTAAAAGGAAAGTGGTGAAGGAAATCCTCCCAGTGGGCAGATGTGAGAGCAGCACATTGATTTTTCTGCTTTATGTGGAGGAAGCAGTGGCTTGAGACACAGATAATTATGTACTTCCAGGCAGTACTGAGTAACTTAGTTGATAATGGCTGGGAAGTTACAAGACTTTCATGGACATATTGCTCTGAGAAAATGTTGTCCATAGGATAAACCCATGGAACTGAGTATAAAATGTGGATCTTTTTAATTCAAGTTTATGCTTACCAGAGAGCATCCATTCAGGCAAGTCTCAACAGCCATTAGGATAGGATGCCTCAGCCTGTGGATGTCTACCAATGTGTCCTCAGCCACCCCAGTGCTTCTGCAATGTCCCCATGAATGCAGTGCCATGGTGGCAAGAATCGAAGCTAGGCAGTGAACCATGGAATGGGCTCCCTTTCAACAAAGCTGACATCATTACTTCTGCTGCGACCTAACTGACTGGCATCTATGCTGGCACCATTTCTATGGCACCATTATTTGAGGAATCTAGTCTGGTACATTCATCTCTTGGTTTCCATGGGAAATTGGTTCCAGGACCTCCTCTGGATACCAAAATCTGTCAATGCTTAAGTCCTTAATATGTGCACAAGTTATACAAATAGTGTTTCCATATAACCTATGTACATTTCCCCATGTACTTTAAATCATCCCCAGATGACTTATAATGTACAATGTACATACAATGTAAATGCTATGGAAATAGTTGTTAGACTGTTTTGCTTAGGGAATTATGATAAGAAAAAGTCTGTATCTGTTCAGTACAGACTTTTTTTAATGTTTTAGATCCACAGCTGATTAAATCCACTGATACGGAACTCATGGATAAGAAGGACAAACTGTATTTAGTCTTAAGGTGATTATGTGATATCACTTCTACTCTAGAGAGACAATGATTCACCCTTACTAAATTTGATACTTAAACTGGTCTGACTTACCTGCCTACAATGCCTCTGTCAGAACCACCACTTTAGAGTCTATTTGCATGGAAACGTTGCATGGGATGAAGGGGCTTATTTTACAGCAAAAGAGATACAACAATAGGTACCTGTCCATGGTATCCACACAAGAACTGCTGGCCTAATAGAATGAAAAAAATGGCCTATTAGATGCTTAGCTAAAATGCCAGCCGAGGCACAACACTCTGCAAGTTTGAGATGCTGTCTTCCAGAATGCAGTGTATGCATTGAATCAACTGGGGAATGTGTCCCCAGTATTTAGAATATATAAATCCAGAAATGAAGCCATAAGTAGGATTTACCCTCTCTTAACATTACACAAGTGACATGCTTGAAGAATATGTGTTCCCTGTCTCAACAAAGAGGCTCTACTGGGTTAGAGGGCTGGATTCCCAGTGGTGAAATGCTTTGACCAGGGGCACAGAGTAATGATTCCACTAAATTTAAAGCTATGACCACTCACCCTGTCACTCTGGGTGCCTCATGCCAGTGGGTCAGCAGGCAAAGAAAGGCATAAGAAAGACGTTACTATAATGGCAGAGTTAATAAACCTTAATTATCATGAAATGATAGCACTTCTCCTACACAACTAGGGCTGTGAAGAACATGTCTTGAACTTAGAATATTCAATGCAATGTCTCTTACTGCTTTTCATGATCAGAAATAAAGACCAAAAGACAATTGTAATATTCAAAGTTCAAATAGAGAAAGTCTATTAAAGATCCAGTTTCCTTGAGATGAAGATCTGGATAAGCAACCTAGACCAGCAAGTGCTATATGAGAGAGAGGGGAAATGCAGAACAGATGGTTAGGCAGGGAGATGACAAATATCACTTTCAACCTCTGAAGCAGTGGGAGCTAAAGAGACTGTAGCTGGTTCCATTAGCTATTTTACGTTACTTCTTTTGTAGATATTGGCTGGCACCCATCTTGAAAGCTCTGTGTGATGGATTACTCTTATTGGAGGGCATGATCTGAATGGTAGAAGGGGTGGACTGTGTGGGACATCACTGGCGCAATGCTTCATATCCTCATGGCATCAACTCTGATTTTAGTTATGGCTACGAGGAATTCCTTCCTTTCCTATTTTACTCTCTCTTGTCCACACTTCTGCTTACTTTGTTACTGATTTTTTTTAAATTTATTTTTAGTTGACAAATAAAAATTGCATGTATTTGTATAAAATTATGTCTTGAAATATGCATATAGTGTAATTGCTAAATCAGTTATTTAATATATACCTTATGTCATATACTTATCTATTGGTGGTGAGAACACTTAGAGTCTATTCTCTTAGTGATTTTGAAGCATACACCATATTGTCACCATATTGTACAATAGATCTCTTGAACTTATTCCTCCTGTCTAACTGAAATTTTGAATCTTTTGACCAACATCACCCCAATCAGACCCTCTCCAAGCCCTTGGTAACTATCATTGTGCCCTCTGCTTCTATGAGTTTGGCTTGTTTAGAATCTACTATAATTGAGATTGCACGGTATTTATCTTTCCGTGCCTGGCTTATTTCAGTTAACGTAATGTCCTCCGAGTTCATCCATATTGTCACAATAACAAGATTTCCTTCTTTTAAAAGAATGAATAGTATTCTATATACCACGTTTTCTTTATCTATTGATCTGTCAACATACACTTAGGTTGATTTCATATCTTGGCCATTGTGATTAATGCTGCAATAAACACAGGAGTGCAGATATCTCTTTGACATGCTGATTTTGTTTCCTTTGGATAAATTCAGTAGTTCTATTATATTTGTTATTTTTTTTATTTTTGAGGAACTTCCATACTGTTTTCCATAATGGCTGTACTAATTTACATTCCCACCAAAAATACATAAGGGTTCCCTTTTCTACACATCCTCTCCAACACTTGTTATTTTTCACCTTTTTGAAAATAACCATTTTAACATGTGTGAAGTAATATTTCACCGTGGCTTTATTTTGCATTTCCCTGATGACTAGTGATGTTGAGCATTTTTTTTCATATATTTTTTAGCTATTTGTGTGTCTTCTTTTGAGAAATGTCTATTCAGGTCCTTTGCCCATTCTTTAATTGTAGCCCCACTACATTTCTGACCTCATGAGGCAGAGTCTGCTAGCTGCCTATACAATATCTATTCTCCCTTTTATTCCTACTGAAAGAATTCCAAAGTTAGGGGGTTGGGCAATTTGCTCAGCTATAAAACTCCACTGGTCACATGATCACACATGGCCTTCTTTTCAGCCAGGGGCATTCATGTGATACAGGGGGCCAATAAGCAGAAGTTGCTAAATAGCTTCCCAGAAGGAAAAAAAAAAAAGAGAGACTTTTAAAGGAATTGACTTAGCCAGCACATAGCCTTTGGATCTTCATCCTTTGCCTTCTTCTTGCCTGAAAGGTGGAAGGGAAAACGAGAGTGGACTAGCCATCTTCAACAGAAGACAATGTGTGCAGTGAAGCTTTATGCTATAATTGGTAGAGAGAAAAGGTAGAAAGGATATGGGTTCCTGGAGGTACCATGGAGCTTTCATACCAGCCTCTTCTACATGACAGCAATTAAAACCCTATCCAGTTAAGCCACTGTAAATGAGATTTTTGGTGTGTGCAGCTGGACATGATTCTAGTGGATGACTACTTGCTTACTCCAGTCCATCCCCACTGGCCTGCTTTTTAATTCTCAAGCACATCAAGCATGCTTCTGCCTCACATTTTGCACTTACTATATCCTCTGTCTGGAGAACTCTTTCCCCCAATGCCCACATGACTCATACCCTGACTTCACACAGGTCTCTACTTGCATGCCACTTCGTTAAGAAGATGTCCCTGATGATCCTACCTAAGAGCTCCCTCCAGCTCCTTCACTTCTTTTCTCTTACTAAGTGGTTTTTTTCTAATCAGTTATTAGCCTTGATATAACTCATATTTATTAGTTTACCTCTTTGTATATTTTACTTGTTTTACAGTTATTTATTTATTAAGATCCTTGAAAACAAAAACCTTGCATTATTTACTGCTATATTACCAAAAACTAGAACAGAGTTCAGTTAGTGGATTCATGATAAATTACTACTAAATGTGTGAGTAAACTGAGAACCAGAGCCAGGATTTAACATCTCAGCAGATGTGCATGAGCTTTCATTGTCCTCCTCAACTCTGAACACTGCTTAAAAAGCAAGTATGGACAAAATTGAACATAAAAAATAAATAAATAAAACCTCACACAAACAAAGACTATAGACCAAAATCTTTTATGGGTAAAGACTCAAAATCTTCAAGAAAGTACCAGCATAATGAATCCAATAACATATAAAAAGGATTATACATCATGACCAAGTAGGAATTATTCCAAGAATGCAAAGTTGGTTTAACTTCCAAAAATCAATTCACATAAAATGTCATATAAATAGAATAAAAGATAAAAATCACATGATCTTCTCGATAGGTGCAGAAAAAGCATTTGACAAAATTCAATACCCATTAATAATAAAGAAACACTCAATAAACTAGGAAAAGAAGGAAATTTTCGTAACTTAATAAAAGGCATCTATGACAAAGTCATACCTAACACCAATAGGTGAAACATTTAATGCTTTTCCCCTGAGACCAGGAAAAGACAAGGATGTCCACTCTTGCCACTTCTATTCAACATTATGCTGAAGGGTCTATCTATAGCAATTAGGCAATTAGGCAAGAAAATTAAACAGAAGGCATCCAGATGGAAAAGAAAAGAGTAAAACTATCTCTGTTCTCAAAAGACATGATCTATAGAAAACCATAGGAATCCATTAAAAATTATTAGAACTAATAAATGCATTCATCAAGATTGCAGATAGCAAGATCAATATATAAAATAAATTGTGTTTTATATGAATACAATTAATCTGAAAATGAAATCAAGAAAAGGATTCTATTTAAAATAGCATCAAAATAATACTTACAAATAAGTTTTTAGCAAAAAAGTTCAAAACCTACATTCTGAAAAAATACAAAACATTGTTCAAAGAAATTAAAGATGACCTAAATAATTGGAAAGACATCTATGTTCCTGATTGGAAAACTTAATGTTGTTAATATGGATGGCAACACTCTCCAAATTGATCTACAAATTTGATGCAATCCTTATCAAAATTCTAACTGGCTTCTTTGCCAAAATTGACAAGCTGATCCTAAAATACATATGAAAATTTAGGGACCCAAAATAGCCAAAAAAATCTTGATGGAGAACAAAGTGGGAAAATTTACACTTCCCAATTTTAAAGTCTACTTCAAATCTACAGTAATAAAGACAGTGTAGGAGAACCCTTTCTTTACCTAGCACATAAGTGAGTCTTCAGATATGCTAAAGTATCTTGGAGTCAGGAAGAGGATGGAGGCAATATTGTGCTACCTATTAAAAATGAGGGAAATTGAAATTCCTGGAGGAAATCCTGACCCACCACCCTAACGAGGAAGGAGAGCACAGAAAGTATGGAAACATATAGGTCTGGACAAAGCCTTGAGGGAGAGAGACCAAGCAACATGCCAGAAGTTGGAGTTCCCAGAAAACTGTAGCCAGTGAGAGATCACTAGCGGCAGGAGATCCAAAGCAATTTTTAAAAAACAGGATGTCTTATATGCAATTTAAGATTGTTATGTATTATTCTGATGTAAACCATAAGACTTCAATAAAGTCTGCTACATACACAAATGCTCTGCTTGAGTTGGATTTTCTAGGAAGAAATAATCCCGGTGGAAAATGAACTGTGCAGTATTTCCACGTTGTTGGTACAGAACAGAGATCAGAGGAGTAAACAGCGTTTTGGAGACAGAAGCAATAGGAAAATATAAGGCACCATAATCTGAAAAGCTCATGGGATTTGCACCAAATATCCCACAGAACTTGAGAAAGGGACGAAAGCCAATTTTACAGAGGTTTCAAGTGGCAGAGTAACCTCAGCTAACGTTTAGGCTGTAGCAACAGTGTTCACGTGAGCAAAGGCACGCGGAACGCAATTCGATCTTTCTTTGAGGATTTAAAGCGTGCTTCAAGACCTTGCGTTGTAGCGATATTGTGTTGTAGAGATTAGTCAGAGAAGTACAAAGGGGCTTGTTAATAAAAAGATACTCAGTTCATAGAATACTGTTATTCCTTAAATAATCTCTATTTTTATTTCAAGTCAGCCATGGATGGAATTGTGCTTTATGGTTTTTATGTCAGAATAGTTTCTCTTAGGTTCTTCTATTAAGAATTATGTTCTCAAAAACATCTTTGCAGTTTTTATATTTCACAAATAATACATCAATTATGTCACCTTATCCTGATATGACATGATATTTTACCTGAGAAAATTGCAAATCATTTAATAATTTTTTAGACTCTTAGATAAAATGAATTTGATCCAAAAGAAAATATTAGGATACAAATACATGCATCTATGAACTGTCATAAACTGCAAGGTTATTATGTTTGGGATCAGAATATTTTCAATGAATTATTTATTTCTGTTGAAAAGTAATTTCTCAGAATCTATACAATGATGAATGTAACAAATAAATATTTATTTTTAATTTTATAAAAGCAATATTGTTATTTCACTACCACATGGCAGACAAAATAATCTTTACAATTGTCTACATAAAACCTTGGTTCTTTATGTCATGAATTGGTAAGATTGATAATGTACTACTTATATTTTAGCCTCTTTGAAATTCTTTGAACATCTGAGAGATGAAAGAAACTCTGTCCAAAATTTAGCATCTAACTGTTCTCTGGATAGAACCTCCCACCCCTTTTTCTCCCTCTTGTACCCTCAATCTAGGGAAATGATGTTCCCTTGGACCCAGGAAGTGAAAACCCTGGAGCCAGGCTTGATTCTTCTTTATCCCTTACTGTCTTCACTTGGTCATCAAGTCTCACGAATGCTCCCTCCTAGATTGATTCTCCTAATTTATCTTCCTGCTGGTCTCTTCCTGCTCCAGTCTGCTGCAGCAGTGTTGTCACGGGCAGCTTTCTTGAAAACACTTCCACCATAACACTTTCTGCTTAAGAACTTGCGACGCATGTGAGGGGGCAATGGGTTTGGGGGAATCTCTGTACTTTTTGCTCAATTTTGCTGTGAACCTAAAACTGGTCCGATAAAATAAAGTCTGTTTTAAAAAGCAACTTCAAAACAAACAAAACGAAAATGTCTGATGCCAATGCACTGTCCACAAGGTAAACTCTTAGATCCAAAACGTAGAAACCTATTTCTTTAGCCTTTCCTTCCTCCACTAACTCTAGGGGTGCTGTCCCTCAGAAACACTGACAAGCAGACGACTCTACGCACCAGGCCTTCTCATACCACAGTGCCCTTCGCTGGTGCTCCCACTGTCACTCACAAAGCCTGCCTTGTCCCCTCACTAGGAGCCAGTGACTCCTACTCTTGCTGTGCCGAGAGCCTCAAGCATAACGAGTATCTCATTGCATAATTATGTATTTCCACATTTGATTTCCTCCCTAGGCTTCTTTGGAACCAGGACTGAGTCTTATTGACGTGTGCATTTTCCAATGTCTAATTTTATGTGCTTTCAGTTTAAAAAAAAAAAATCAATGTGTTATGAATAAAGGAAGCCTGATGAGACAGTTTGACAAGGTCTTTGGTCTTCCAGAGTCTCTATCAGTTACCCAAAACTTCCACCAGCCTCTTTGAGGCTTTCTCACCCTTTCCTTCTCAGCAGACAGAATGACATCTCATTATATTGAGAAAATCAGGACCTTAATGTGCGTCTTCTCTCACAAATCACCACTCTTTTGCAAACTCTTTTATGTTCATAGCATTTTCTTTCCTCATGTCAACTCTACTCTACTTATGGCCTCCCAAATCATCCACTTCTGTTTCCCCACTAACTTGGCTCTTCCGCTTAACACACACATGCTCAAGTATCTCCCATCTGAAAATAAGCCCTCCATAGCCCCACTAATGCTCTCTCTTGCTCCCTTTTCATCCTAAGTTTTTCAAAAGAATGTTCTGGTTCCTTTCACTTTCTCACCATTCTTTTATTTCTCAAACAACTGCTATCATCTGTCTCTACCACTTCTCTGAAACTGCTCTCGCCAAAGTTGTCAACAACTTTATAAAAATAAGATGGATCCCCCAGAACTTCAAAGAAGGCCAGGGTCAATTGTGCCAATTGCCAAGTGTAAATCAATTCCACGATGAAATACAATTTCATACCCACCAGATTGGCACTATATAAAAAACCTTAGCACTCTGGGAGGCCAAGGCGGGTGGATTGTTTGAGCTCAGGAGTTTGAGACCAGCCTGAGCAAGAGCAAGACCCCATCTCTACTAAAAAAATAGAAAGAAATTATCTGGACAACTAAAAAAAATATATAGGAAAAAAAAATTAGTCAGGCATGGTGGTGCATGCCTGTAGTCCCAGCTACTCGGGAGGCTGAGGCAGGAGGATCGCTTGAGCCCAGGAGTTTGAGGTTGCTGTGAGCTAGGTTAATGTCACGGCACTCACTCTAGGGCAACAGAGTAAGACTCTGTCTCAAAAGAAAAAAAAAAAAAAAAAAAACCTTGGCAAGGGGTAGAGAAAAGGGAACTCTAGTGAAAGCTGTTGAGAGGGTGAATTCATGTAATCACTTTGAAAAAACAAAAAGAGAACTAGCTGATGATGTGCATAGCCTCTGATTCAGTAATTTGTCTTCTGGGAGTAAAGCTTAGGGACACTCAGGCATATATATACCAGGAAACACATACAACATCCTTTAAAGTGATGTAAAAATTGGAAATAATCCAAATGCCCATTGTCGGAAGAAATGATTAACAAATTGTAGTATCATTCTACAATTACATGCCATACAATATTGTAAGTGAAGGAGATGAATATAATATAGCTAAACATATCCACATGGTAAACCTCATTGTCTAACAACCCTGTTAATAAAAATATCAGAAATTGTATATGGCATAATAACATTGATACAAATTTCAAAAATGTGCAAAAATAAATAATATATGTCTTAGGAATTCAAGCACTTGTGGTAAAATCCTAAAGAAAAGGAAGGAAATGAAACCAAAAATTCAAGGCAAGGTTCCATTTCAGGAGTAAGTTTCGAGTAGGAGGGTGCCATCAACATGAGACATGGCGGCCTCAAAGTTATTAGTTTATATGTTAAGTTCAGTGTTGGATACATGTTATTCATTTTACATGTCATTAACATAGCTAATACTCATATATATATAATATCAAAATAATCATACAATTACTCTTCTTTTGCATGTTTCAATAGTTCATAATTTTAAAAAGCAGGAAAAACTTTTGTCTGTAAGATGGAAGCACTATTTTTCTGGAAAATTTAAGGTTTAAACTATTTCTGTATTAAAAGATATTCCTGTGGGGTTTTTTTGTTTGTTTGCTTGTTTGTTTTGTAGAGATTGGGTCTCACTGTGTTGCTCAGGCTGGTCTCAAACTCCGGGTCTCAAGCAATCCTCCTGCCTTGGGCTTCCAAAGTGCTAGGATTACAGGCATGAGCCACTGTGCCCTGCCAATAGTCTTGTTTTTTAATATTTCAGTGTCAGTAATAGTGATAGACATTCCTTCAGTTCAGATACCCCATCACAAATGAAAGCAGGTACTCTGAAACATGTCCTTTCACAGGTGAAACAGAAAATTTACTTCTTGGAAAAGTTCTTGTGTTATTTTTTGTATTGTCTGACAGATTCACCATTTATACTCAATACAGCAGTAGAAACATGGCTTTAGTTTTTCTAAATGCAATAGATTAAATTCATCTTTTCTCTTGATAGGAAAATTACTTTTTTTTTTTTTTGAGACAGAGTCTTGCTTTGTTGCCTGGGCTAGAATGAGTGCCGTGGCATCAGCCTAGCTCACAGCAACCTCAGACTCCTGGGCTCAAGCAATCCTTCTGCCTCAGCCTCCTGAGCAGCTGGGACTACAGGCATGCACCACCATGCCCGGCTAATTTTTTCTATATATATATATATATATATTTTTTTTTTTTTAGTTGTCCAGATCATTTCTTTCTATTTTTTAGTAGAGACGGGGTCTCGCTCTTACTCAGGCTGGTCTCGAACTCCTGACCTTGAGCAATCCACCCGCCTTGGCCTCCCAGAGTGCTAGGATTACAGGCTTGAGCCACCGCACCCGGCCAGGAAAATTACTTTTAAAAATCCCTTTTAAACTTGGTGGGGGAGGAAGGGCAACATAGGTAACCTAAACATCTGTATCCCCATAATATGCTGAAATAAAAAAAAAATCTCTTTTAAGTTTCCACTACTAGAATTCTTCCTTATTTCCACATCTGTCTGATTAAGGTAAGCATCACATAATACCATAGTTAGTATTAAACTAATGCAAATGATAAAATATAAAATATATTTTTGTGTTTGCGGTTGTTACTTCCTGAGGAAAGAGACTGTAGTATAAGAAGGAATTTCAGTATTTTTCTTTTTCCCCTTCTAGATCATTCCAATCTTTATAGCAAGCATATATATATACTTTTTATAACTAACATGAACGAAAAAAAATATATAGATGGTATGTGTGTTTGTTAATTTATTTATGTTGAAAGACAGTCTTAAAGTGTATTTTCCAAGTCAGAAAACTGATTTCCTAGTAACTAGCATTTTGCATAAGACAAAATTGTAAAGTGGAGAAATAAGCCTGTAGTAATTTTCCACTGTGCTTTTCTTTCTGTAACATTATGTCATAGCTTTGATCCACCCAAGGCATCCACTGTCTAATCTCCCTCTGCCTGCTGTACCTTTCCTCCAGTGCAACAACATTGCCCCTTCTTTTATCTAAATTCCCGTCCACTCAGTGCCCTGATTTTAATTAGTGGTCACCAGAATATCATAGACTCGAATATAGGCAGACCTTGCTTTGCGCTCTTCTGATAAACACAAATTTCAGATTCCACGGTATAGTTAAATAACACCAATCTCCTACAAACATGATGCAAATTTGAATTATCACAGTATATTAATCATGTGTAATTGCATAAAGTACACATTTTGCTGCTAGCTTTCAGTCTACAAATCACTAAGGAAATAAGAAATGTGCTTCATAATCACATCGCTTCTTTCAAATTCTTTAGCTGATCAGTCAGCGTGCATCTGTTAATCAGCTCAGGTACAGACAGCAAATGTGTGTCGTCTCCTCGTATCCCAGTGATAAACCCAAGTAGCATTTTCCAAAGACTAGAGACTTGGCCAACAAAATAAAAGCATAGCAAAGAAATGAAAAGTGAAAACTCTGGAAGTGAAGTTCAAATCCAGTGTAAAAGAAAAACCTGGAATATGAAAGGAAATTTCACTATTTTGCATTTAAAAAGTTAAAGAAACAGCTGACAGTGGGAATGTTCATGCTGTCTTGGTTGAGTCTCTAGATACACCGTGGACGAAACTTACTGAGAGCAAACTTATTGACATAAACGAGTCAAGTGGTCAAGACTAAAAGGATGAAGATGTCCCAGAAGAGGTGACACAGGTGAAAATCTTTACATTAAAAGAACAAAGAACTTCCTGATATTCAAAGTGCAAAGGACAAAATGTTAAATGCTGATCCAACCCTAGAAAGGAGTGTGACAATTCACGAAGGCATAGAGAATATGCTCATTCTATATCATAAGTTATATGACAAGAAGTCAAGCAAGCACTATTCAAAGTACTCTTGCTACATTTTTTTAACAAATAAACAAAATGTTTTAATGTTTAATGTGTCTAATGATTTAAATTATAGTGTACTAAACATTAGTTTTACTTTTTAATATGCTATATATTTTTATATTATAGTATTTTATTTTATGATATTATTATCATTTATAACAGACATAAGAGAGTTTTCAGTGTTTCATCAAACATTTCTCAAAGTAATGGAATATTTAAAATTTTTCCCATTGATTTGATCACTTTGCATGGTCATTTTCACAGTTCCAAATTATCATGTAAAGTGCTGACTCCCTGTATCTGACACTCAGGTGTCTGCAACATTAATTGAAATGGAAGCAGCAGAAAATGATGAAAAATAATGGAACTAGCATAAAGCTCTGACTGTGACACTTGTCCCTTGGTGACCTTCACTTTCAGCTGTAGTCTTCCCACTTATACAATGGATATGTTAGTAATATCTACCTTGTAGCATGGTTGTGAGGATTAAATAAGATAAGGAAAAGAAAGCAGTAAATTAGAAAACATAATATAAATATTAGTTGCTATTAACGGGCACAAGATTTGGAGCAGGTTAAGGTATTGTCTCTTCACCCATATTCGCATTCTAAAACATGACAATTAGTTATCCTCATCCAAAGAAATGAACCTAAAAAAGAAGTTTTCATAGAGTATTTATAACAGCACAAGATATTTAGCACAAGATATTTAAAAATAGAAATCATTCCTGGAACTTCTTAAATCCTAAGCAAACCTCTGCTCCCTATATTTAAGATCTATTTAATGATATTTACGTTATCCCCATAACTAAACTTATTTCTCATAGTATCATTTGGATTCCAAACTTTTTGAAGTCTGTATTTGTTTCCAAACAATATCCCTCCATAGTATCCCTGAATCATTTAATTGACACAGTAAACTGAGACTTCAATTAAGCAACATTAATTATACTCAAATATTGTAAAGAAATATTGAAGGGAGAGAAGGAGAAACATATTCAGTGCACTTCAAAAATAATGCTTTAAATTTAGTTTGAAATTCTCAAATTTTCTGGAAGCCAAATAATTTCAGAACTGGCCTTGAGTGATAAGATTGGATAAATACGACAAAGTATCTATGTGACGGTTTCAGAAGCTGTGAATAATTTAGGTCCACAGTAAAATGTACAAATGGGTCCCAAGTCATACTAACTTAATTTGCAATCCTAGGACACAGAATTGGTCTCAAAAATGCTACACAGACAAGCCCGTATAATGGCTCAAGTCCTTGGTTAAGTAATAAAGTCAAGTCTAGCTATAGTGCTCACCACCTTTCATGGCTAATTTCAATAATCAGATGCCTTACACACAGGGTTGACTCCATGCAAAATCAATCAAGGATGGGTTGGTTTTCAGAAAGAAAGAGAGAGTGGTGGGTGAGATTTCAAATATCTGAATGCTCAAACCGCTGGCTACTCCAACTCCAGCTGCAGAAGGAAGGTAAGTAATGGGGACATTCTTGTTTAAATGAATAGTCTTTAATACGGTCTGGGGGTTTGAAGCAAGGCCCTACTCCACCCCTAAATTGTCTTCTAATTTGGGTACCGCACCAATGCAAAGCCAAACCAGAAGCAGATCAAATGGCTTTTTGGTCCTTTAACCCAGACTCTCAATCTGATCTTGGTCTAGGAACTATTACCTTGCAACTTTGAAATTGTTCCAGGAAGGGGCAAAGGAAAGACAAATTAAGGAAAATGGCTTTTTTTATCTAAGATCCGGAAAAGAACTCACTTATGTCACTCTTGTCATGGCTTTATTTAATGAGGTCCAAATTCAGACCCGCTAGGCTGTGAAAGCCCCATCCGGAGCCTCCACTCCCACACCAATGGGGAATGCACTAGTCTTTTCATTATACGCAACGGCAAGAGTCAATCTGAAGGGAAAAGTGCTATGAATGAGGACAAGGCCAGAATACTCCAGAAAGAAGGAAAAAACACACAGACAAAAGAGTTCCCCCCATCAAAAACTCCACTCCTCACACCAGGGCCTGAGAATCACTCACTGTACCATTTCACAGCCCTCTCCTTGAAGGTGGAACAAGGGGTAGCGTAAGAGACAATTCGACTCTCTGGAGGTCGTAGCGATGACACTCTGCCAACTGCAGTATCTAGCAAAAGCAATCAGCACTTTATACAACCATTTTATTTAAACCTTTACCTGCTTTTGCACAACACTCAGGAATCTCTCTAGCTGGCACCTTTATTTTTCCAGCATAGAATTCATATTTTTTCCTTAAACTTTTCTGAGCAGAAGAAATAGCTTAACTACTCAAAATCCTATAGTTCTCAGTCAAGATGATATTCCCCAAATTTTTAAAATTGATTATGGAAATTTCAACCATATAAAAGTAGAATAGCACGGTGTATCCCCATGTATTGCCCAGCCTCTACAATTATCAACATTTTGTTAATCTTGGTCAATTACATACTAAGGGTCAGCAAACTTTTTCTGTAAAGGGTCAGATAGTAAATATTTTCAACTTTGTGGAAAGTATGTTCCCTGTCACTAATATTTAGATCTGCTGTTGTCGTGTGACAGCAGCCATAGAAAACATACAAACGAATGAGTGTGGCTGTGTTCCAATAAAATTTTATTTACAAAAACAGTCTATCCCTGCCACCCACAGACAATTATTCTTCTGATTTCTATCTTCGTAGATTTTCTCTATTCTTGGATGTCATAAAAATGTACTCTTTTGCTTCTTTTACTGAGTATAAATTTGAGATTATCTATGTTTTTTGTAAGGTAGAAGATCATTTCTTTTATTGTTGAGTAGTATTCTATTGCATGAAAATAACATATTCTTTTGTTTATGCATTCTTCTGTTGATGGACATTTGAGTTATTTCAAAGTTTTTTGCTGTCATGAATAAAACTTCATTCAACATTCTTGTACATATATTTTTATGGAAATAAGATTTAATTTCCTGGGAGTGGAATTGATAAATCATAAGGCAGGTACGTGAATAGTTAAAAATAACCACTACAGTGGCTGTACCATTTTTACACTCCCTCAAGGAATATATAAGAGATCTGGTTGCTCTACATTCTTGCAAACTCTTGGTTTTATCAGTATTTTTAAATGTTAGCCCTTCTGGTGGTCGATTAGTGATATTTCATTGTGATTTTAATTAGCATTTCTTTGCTGACTAATATGTATAAGCATCTTTCCAAATATTAGCCACCTAATACATGACTTTGATGAAGCATCTACAACTTTTGTCAATTTTTAATTGGATTATTTATCTTTTAATTATTGGTTTGATTATAGATTTTAAATTTAAGTATTTGAGTATCTTGTCAGAGATATGTATTGGGAATATGTCCTCCAAGTCTGTGGTTCTCTTTTTTTAGAAATAGACTTTACTCTTCAGAGTAGTTTTAGGTTTACAGACAAATTACACACAAAGTAGAGAGTTCCCATATGCCCTCTTTCAGACACACACACACACACACACACACACACACACACACATGCACAGTTTTTCCTATTTTTAACATCTTGTATTAGTATGATACATTTTTTGCAATGGATAAACCAGTATTGACACATTATCATCAACTAAAGGCCATAGGTTAATTAGGATTCACTCTTTGTATGGTACAATTGTAAGGGTTTTGACAACAGCATAATGTGATGTATTTATCATTACAGTATCATAAACAATTGTATCATTAACTTAAAAATGCCCTGTTTGTTCATCTTTACTACCCCTCTTCCACCAATGCCTGAAAACCACTGATCTTGTTACTGTCTGTTTAGTTTTGCCTTCTCCAGAATGTCACAGAGTCAGAATCATACAGTATGTACCTTTACAGATTGCCTCCTTTCACTATGCCATATGCATTAAACATTTCTCTATGTCTTTTCACAGACTGATAGCACATTTCTCTTTATTGCTGAATAATAATAGTTCATCAAATGGCTGTACCACAGTTTGTGGTATATATTCACTTGTTGAAAAACATCTTAGTTACTTCCAAATTCCCAAACTGGGCCTGTGTCTCTGTGCTGTGACCTTCACAAGTCCTTCTCTGTTTCCCATATCCCTTAGGCGGGACAGGAGGACTAACAAGGCCTGGGTTGTGTGTTTCCTTTCACCTGCCAGGGAAAGTTGGAGGTGGGTGGAGTTTGGTATTATTTCCTTTCCCCAGGTAGCTTAGGCTCTGGTAAAGAACAGGTTGGTTGGTCTAGGGTAAAGTAGTTTCCCTTAAGGACAGGCCTTTTTAAGGAGAATGGATGCTCAGCTCTATTTCAGAATGGTTGCTTTTCCTCCCTTCCTTCCAGAAGCACAACAGGATTTTTCTCCAATCTCAGTGACAACCTGGTGGATCTTCTGGATGTAAAATTCACAAAAGTTTGGGGATCCCCCTAAGGTTGTACCCTCAAGAGTTTTTATCTCTGAGTTTTAATCTTAAACTAGTCTATGCACAGTCTCTAGCAATTCATCTATTGCCCTTTAAGCATTGCTACCAGTTGTTGGCTCCGGTGAGGTTTTCTGCTTCTG
>CAUYSK010098989.1:0-39508 GCA_963575035.1 Avahi laniger
GTGGCATCAGCCTAGCTCACAGCAACCTCAAACTCCTGGGCTCAAGCGATCCTCCTGTCTCAGCCTCCCGAGTAGCTGGGACTACAGGCATGCGCCACCATGCCCGGCTAATTTTTTCTATTTTTGGTAGAGACAGGGTCTCGCTCTTGCTCAGGCTGGTCTTGAACTCCTGACCTTAAGCAGTCCTCCCCCGTCAGCCTCCCCGAGTGCTAGGATTACAGGCGTGAGCCACTGTGCCCAGCCAATTTATCCTTATAGTTTCTAGTCAAAAAACAATTTTCCAAAGTTAAATCAGCTTCATTCCCCCCACCCCCAGTGTAGTTATGTCACACATTTGTAATACAGTTAGATTCATTTGTCACAGTCTGCATTCCATCCTGGGATCCTCTGATATCTGGTTGATTTTTAAATTTACACATATTAAGGCAAGTCTGTAGGTTTTGACAAATGCATAGTGTCATGTACTCACCACCCCAGTACCATACAGAAGAATTCCATCACTCTGAAAATTCCTCTGTGAACCTCTTTTTTATCAACTAGTCCTCCTCCTATAACATCTAGAAACTACTAGTGAGTGTTTCATCCCTATGGTTTTAGATTTTTCAGAGTGTCATATGAATGAATTAATACAATATGTAGCCTTTGGTGTATGGCTTCTGTCTCCTAACAAAATGTATTTAAGGCCGGGCGCGGTGGCTCACGCCTGTAATCCTAGCTCTCTGGGAGGCCGAGGCAGGTAGATTGTTTGACCTCAGGAGTTCGAGACCAGCCTGAGCAAGAGCGAGACCCCGTCTCTACTAAAATTAGAAAGAAATTAATTGGACAACTAAAAATATATAGAAAAAATTAGCCGGGCATAGTGGCGCATGCCTGTAGTCCCAGCTACTTGGGAGGCTGAGGCAGAAGGATTGCTTGAGTCCAGGAGTGTGAGGTTGCTGTGAGCTAGGCTGACGCCACGACACTCACTCTAGCCCGGGCAAAAGAGTGAGACTCTGTCTCAAAAAAAAAAAAAAAAGACATACTGAATGTGCAATTTCTAACTACATATGTCCTGTATCCCACACCTTTTATTAATACCTTCCTCATGGCAACCCTGTAAATATTTATATTTAACAAGAGTTATCTTATTTCCATGAAATCTTTTCTTCTAAGAGCAATATCTTCAGTTTATTTAATGTTGGAATTCTAGTTGTTCAAATTCTTTACCACTATGATCATTTGTTTGTTAATATTCCTTTTAAAATATAACACTCAGATAAAAATGCATTATTCTACATATGCACAGAATTATGGGACTATTTCAACTTTTGTTCTATATAGCGGTGTTTGGCAACATAGAATATATTCAATAAATATTAGCTGAATATAATCCTTGATTTTATCTATACTTACCTTACCTTCTCTATCAAGCAGAATTTTGAGTAAAAAATAGATTTTTCTATTCCCACTACACAACTTTTTCCTTTCTAGATGCCAGGACCCCCTTCCCCCATAGTTGCTAAAGTAGTTGGCCAGGGAGGACACTTAGTGTATTTGGCAAAGGTGCTCATTCTCTCTGTAAAGCACTTGAAGGGAGAAATTCTTGGCAAAGATTGTCTAAGGATAGAAGCCCCTTGGCAGGGTACAGAATGACGTGCAGTGACTAGGAATAGAGGACAACAGACCACATCAGAAATTTATCAGAAAGTTAATGGAAATGATAGAATTTCACAAATCTTTAGAGTTCACAAAAAAGTTATCCAGGGCTCATGAGCTAATGCAGACTAACTGGTGCCTCCTGTTTCTGCTCTGTCATTATCCATCAGTAATAAACGGTTTAATCCTAAAAATATATTATGTGGTTTTCTCTCTTGGCTCTAGATTAAATGTGGAGAAGACAAAACATAACCTTTAATTTGGTTTGACAGGACACCCTACATGATAAATAAATGAATTGCTACTAGTAAAATTATACTCAAAGAATGCATTTTTGGCTCCCAAACAATCACATTCCAATTTCACTTAAAAAGTCTGCTTAAGCCAATTTGTGATGTACTTGCAGAACTATAGGTCCATTATTTCATACCTGAACACTTGGTATTCTTCTACCCTGCACTTTATACCTGCACACACACATACATACACATCCTTTTGTCATGCTGATTAACTTATCACAGAAGTTGAGATGAACCAACAAAATAAAGCAATAAAAATCTATTATTGAGACAGGAGTCAGACACCCTGCAGGCAGTTAGGGCAGGGGTCAGAAGGAGAAAGACAACAAGATAAGAAAGTCACAATAATGTGAATATGCTTAGCTAAGATAAATGTAACCAATAGGGACCCTTCAGTTATTTTACTTTAGTCATAACATCTTTATCTAAGGTAAAAGGGGGAATTCCTTTAACTGTGGCATGTGCACAGTAGAGGTGGCAGTGTCCCTAAATGAACTACCCTCATTAGGATAGTAACATTCACACCCACCAGCGCGATGACAGTTTACAAATGCCATGGCAACTTCCAGAAGTTACACTATAAAGTCAAGAAAAGAGAGAGTTTCTCGTTCTAGAACTCCCCACACCGTTCCCAAAAAATCCATGAATATTCCACTCTCAGCTTAGTATATTATTAGGGATTAGCATAAAGGACAGTCCCTCACCCTCGGGTGTCACTGTTCCTTATTGGAGCAGTCCCCTCTCTACCATCTTCCAGAGTGTACTGTACTTTCTATACTGTGTCTTTAACAATTGTTTTTGCTTCTCATTTGACCTTACGTTCAAATTCTTTCTCGTGTGGAGGTCAAGAACCCTCTCTGCTGGCAGTGGTCTGCACCAGTATCATTATTAGGTAACTGACTTACATCTTGTAGTATAGTATATTTTTCCTCTCTTGGTCTTCCTCTAGCCTATTTTCTGACTAAATCTGTGCTCTCGCTTTTCTTGGCAAGTCATTCTACGTGCTGATGTTATTCAACTGGATGGTCCATTCTGCTTGCTTTCATCCTCTCATTTTTACCTTTCTTGGTAACTACAGCAGAGCCATATGGAATATTGGTTTGAATAGTTGGGAATGGAGATTCTAGATGAATAATGTGGTGCTTCAATTCCTCTACGTCCATGCTAGAGATATCTTTCTTGGCTACTTCAATAATTCAGAGAAGTCAGAGAAAAAGATCCCTGAGAAATTTTTTTCAAATTGTGCTGAAGGCACAATGGCTGTACAAAGGCTTTGTGCCAACTGAAAAAAAAGCATTTTTGATAAGTCCATTATTGCATTTATTATTCCTGATGGACGCAGAACAATGACTTCCCTCATATTTATACAGTGGGCCCAAGAGCACAGCTAAGGCTGGGCGCAGTGGCTCACGCCTGTAATCCTAGCACTCTGGGAGGCCGAGGCGGGTGGATCGCTCAAGGTCAGGAGTTCTAGACCAGCTTGAGCAAGAGTGAGACCCCATCTCTACCAAAAAATGGAAAGAAATGATCTGGACAACTAAAAAAATATATATATAGAAAAAAATTAGCCGGGCATGGTGGCACATGCCTGCAGTCCCAGCTACTCGGGAGATTGAGGCAGAAGGATTGCTTGAGCCCAAGAGTTGTTTGAGGTTGCTGTGAGCTAGGCTGACGCCACGGCACTCACTCTAGCCAGGGCAACAAAGCGAGACTCTGTCTAAAAAAAAAAAAAAAAAAAAGCACAGCTAATATGTGGGTACTTCAAAGATGTCCATCCTACACATTCTCATACGGCACTGAAGCACTGAATGTATTACTTTGATGTAAGAGACTAAAAAACATGTTTAACACAGCTGTCTTCAGCTGCAAGCCCACATTCTATGGATTTATTTATTTTTTATTGTTGCATAAATTACCATTTCATAGGGTTGGGCTGTTCAATTGTCATCACAATTTTTATAAGCACATTTTTGAAAAATGAGGAAGAATCATTCTATGAAATACAAATAGTCATGCAAATGAAAGGTGGTCTGGTTACTTCCATGATTAAACATTTCAGTGATTCAAAAATAGTTTTAAAATCAGCTGAATGAAATCGTGCACTTCATTTATAAATACACAGCCCAAGATTAAACTGATGGATGTAAAATGTATAAGCACGACAGGCATAAAAAAAGATATCACAGTACAAAAAAATGGAAAAATGTATACTTACATGTAATATTATTAAAGAACATTTAGTAAAGAATATTTACTAAGGTAAATATATCAAAATAAATTCCATTTCTATATTGTTTTAAGTCCTAAACTAATGATCACATTATATTTACAGAATAAGATGAACTATCACAAAAGTGTAAACTTCTATTTATGTATGTTTATGAATAACTATAAAAGCATACTGTATTTGTTAGAAAAATAAAATACAAAAATCATTAAGCTAGGCTTTGTAATGTCCTCTCGTGTATCTTCAGTAATATTTACACCCATGCATGTGTGAATAAACACCTATACACATCCCTTCTTTTGGGTGAAGACAAGAAAGTAACATGCAATATGGAATCAGGCAGATCTGTCTTAACACCCAATTCCAACTAAACTGCACAATGATGCTGGACAAGTTATTGAAACTCAATTTTCCCCTGGTAAAACGGGAATTTATACATCCATTAAATCTGTATTAAATGTCGATTAAGTATCATTGTAGGAGCTGGAAACGCTAATAAGAACAGCCGGGAGACAGGACCTCTGGCTTTCTAGACAAGTCACACTTGTAACTAAAAACAATGCAGAAAGAGTAATAATGAGCACTTATCAAGTCCCAGGCAGAGTGTAAGCCCTGCAAATATATTGTCCCATTTGATTCTTCACAATAATCTTACAGGAATGGTTCTATTATAGGTCCTCAATCCCTTATCCACAATCTGAATCTGAAATCTAAAAAGTACTGAACACCAGTATTTTTCTTTAAGTTTGTAGCAAACTCATTTGAATAAAACCTGAACTGAATGCATATAAGGATATGTATCATTTTTATTCCACTTTTTGTATATTCCCATATGGCTTGCTACGGTGGGGTGGTTATTCAGCATATATAATGTACTATAAACAATATCATCTTTCCAAAAACTGAAAAATTCTGAATATAAGACTTCAGAGATAGATCATGGATGAGCAAACTGAGACAGAGAGAAGTTAAGTAACTTGTTCAAAGTCACACAAACTCCAAAGGCCTCCAAAGACAGTTCTAAGGTACAGTGAATCTCACTTTATTCTGCTTGCTGCACTTACCTGAATTAGGCTTCTCATCACTTCTAAGATAACACCCTCTGCTTACCAATTTCTAAGTGATGTTTGCTCAGAATTCCTCTCTCTCAATGCTGCTTTAATAACGTCTACCCATCCTTGGCGGCTCAACTTAAATACCACTTCCTTCAAAATAATGTTCCTGGTTTCCTCAACCACAGGTAAGTTCTTCTATCTCATCCTTCACAGCACTTTGTATCCCTTTATTTTCGGGCACTAGACAAAATTCAAGCTCATATTATGGTTATTTGTGAACTCACCTTGTCTCCCAACTATTATAAATTTGTGCCTTCTTTCAGAGCCGGGAGGGACCATGTCCCATTCCTCTTTATATCTTCACAACATTCCTCTTTATATCTGAGAGCCGTGCCATGAACATTATCATTGTTCCATAAAGGATGGTTGCAAAAATAAAAAGCTAACAATATTTTAATTAACAATTTTTGTATTGATATATAGAGATGATGTTTAACGCTCATGCAATAACAGGTTTAATTTTTTTTTCCCTCAAAAAGAACCATTTTCAAGTGGGATTTTCATAAAGAAGGGATTTTATTCTGTTTTTCATGAGACTGTCTTTAAAAAAAAATGGGAAAGAAAAACAAATCATTTCCACTTATCAACAACCACACTCCAATGCTAGCTCATTATCCTAGAAATTTAGTTCCCATACAGAAATTACTCTATTAGAAAAGTGAACATGATATAACATCCTTAGAATCATTCCACTATGATAAATTTGATTAGCATTTCCTAACTTTGAGCCATCTCTATCCAAATGAGCTTCTTATCTTTTTAGTGTTGTCCAAAAGATGGCCATAAAGAGAGAACATAATGAAATTTTAGGTAGAGTCTCATTTTATAAAATCGTTGTCTTCTGTAAGAAAAATTATTATTTTAACTGATATATAATAACGGTACATATTTATGGGGTACAGTGTGATATTTTGATACATGTATACCACATGTAATGATCAAATCAGGGTAATGAGCAAGTCCATCACCTCAAACATTATCATCTGTATTGGGAACATTCTCTCTTTTAGCTCTTTGAAAATATACAATAAATTGTTAACTATAGTCAACCTACAGTGC
The DNA here is from genome assembly GCA_963575035.1 of Avahi laniger. Classification (NCBI taxonomy): domain Eukaryota; kingdom Metazoa; phylum Chordata; class Mammalia; order Primates; family Indriidae; genus Avahi; species Avahi laniger. Next base: position 6,336 of record CAUYSK010098989.1, read on the forward strand.
TATAGAAAACTATTATAGAACTTATTCTTCCTAACTAGCTGTAATTTTGTATCTGTAACCAACCTCTCCCTATCCTCCCTCCCCTTCCCAAACTCTAGTAACCATGATTCTATGCTCTACTTCCACGAGATCAACTTTTCTGGCTCCCACACACGAGTGAAAATATGTGGTATTTATCTTTCTGTGTCTGGCTTATTTCACTTAACAAAATATCCTCCAGGCTCATCCATATTGCCATGAATGGCAGGATTTCATTCTTTTATGTGGCTGTATAGCATTCCATTATGTCTATATACCACATTTTCTTTATCCATTCATCTGTCTATGGACACTTAGGTTGATTCCACATCTGGGTTTTGTGAATAGTGCTGCAATAAATGCAGCATGGGAATGCAGATATCTCTTTGGCATACTGATTTTCTTTTCTTTGGATATATACCCAGTAGTGAGGTTGCTGGATTCATTTTTTAAAATCTAAAATGAGGCCAGGCATGCTTGGTTTACACCTCTAATCCCAGCACTTTGGGAGGCTAGGTGGTAGTATCACTTGAGACCAGGAGTTTGAGATCAGTCATCTGGGCAACACAGTGAGACGCCATCTCTACAATCACTCAATCAATCAATCAATCAATAAAATCTTAATGGTTTCTTGAAAATGACTGGATCTGAGATTTTTTTATTTTGTTTCCATGAGGGAATTACTGAAGATGACATTTTATTTTATATATATTATTCTGAGTCTATAAATTCTAAATACTTTACCATTAAAAATTTATTTATAATATTTTCCAGAGGAATGGCTTTTAAAAAATGTTTTCTTTTGAAATGTCCATTTCTTGTTTTATGTAAAGAATGACTTTAGGTAGAATTATGAGGAACTTCAAAACAGAATATTAATCTTAAAGAGGACCATCTGGCAAAATAATTTGTACAAGGAAATTTTGGCCTGTTTCTATTTTTCTTGCAGTTTTTTCTTTTAAGTTAATGATGTATATATGCATATTACGTGCTTTTGACTGGTTTTCCAGTAATGACAACAGATTCCTCTTATTCCATCCATATTTGTAAATGACTGGCTAGGTGTAGGCCATCAAACAAAGTAAACTAGTCCATAAAAGAACCCATCCAACAGTTCTGATCTCAGTAGAGTCATGCTCCATCTAAAAGATAGCATTATTTTATTTTTAAGATAAAAATTAGAAATTAAATAAGCTTGGTTAAGATATTATACTATTTTTGTCATTACATGTTAGGGTCTCTATACTAAAATCAACTACTTTTTTTGTTAAATTTATTTTGTGGAGACACCAAAAGAAGAATTTTATCCCTGTTAGGGCAAAAATCCCATGAAAAAAATAATTTAGGTATATTTACTATCTTCCTTAACATCTCTCACATCGAATCTATCCAACTCTCTGACTCCACTTCTATTGCCCATAGGCCCTCATCATACATATCTTGCTGAACCACTGCAATACCCTTAATCTGAATGCTGCTTCAGATCATTATATCCTCTTAATTTGTCCTCCACTCAGCTGCTAGATGGACCTTTTTAAAATGTAAAGCCTTTATAATGTTAATTTCTAGTCTAAATCTCTATACTGGCTTCCATTGTACCTGGGATGGAGCCTGGGATCCATTGTGTTGCAGGTTTTCTTTCCATACTCTGTTATCTGCCTGTTCCTCCAGCCTTACACTCCCTACAAATGGAACTGTGTTCAGTGCATGCCAGTGTACACAGTATTCTACTCAGAATAAACAGCAGCAAATTCCAACATAAAGATACAAGGTGTTACCATCAGTTAAGGATTCTGCTATATAATTAAGGACTTGCTATAGCATGATCATAGGTTAGAATGAGAGTACAGGACTCCTGTAAGCTGCAATCAGAAGGGGAGTTCAAACTCATTCACAGATAGATGGGTTGAATTTGGATTTCTCCTTGGACCCAGATCAGGTGCTCATGAAAAAGACTGGAGTCAGGGTGGGAAATCAGAGAAAATGGTTGAGCAGGAGGAGAGAACAGGACAGAAGAAACATTTGAAGGGATAATGGTTCAGACATTTTCTAGAAAATAATCAAAGACACCAAACCACAGGTCCAAGAAATCCAGAGAAGCCTGAGTAGAATAAATAACAATATTATATCATGTTTTAACTATTGAAAACTAAAAATAAAGAGGAAATTTTGAAGGCAGCCAGGAAAAAAAAAGACTCATTATATACAGAGGAACAGAGGTAAGAATTACAGCAAACTTCTTGCTGCAAATTATGCAAGCCAGACAATAATAAAGTGACATCTTTAAAGTGCTGAAAAAAACCCCACTGGACTAAACAGCTAGTTATTGGAGTAAAGGCCTGGTCCAGCATGCGTCCTACTGTAGTTTGTACTTCCCTTGTGGGTACTATTCCTAAGTTCATGGTATCTATATACATGTTTTAGACACAGTTTAATAACTTACCTATAACATCCAATAAAAATAGACATTAACATCTAATTATATTCTTTACGCATGGTTTCTGTATAATTTTTGTTTAGCTATAGGCAAGAATGAGTAGTGTATGTAGTCCATAATATCTTTTTACTCTCCTTAAGTAGACTAATAATAGCACACTTATACAGCCTTACTATGTTCCACTTTCTAAGTGCTTTATACCTATTAAAAGAGATACTGTATTACTGTTTGCTTGCTAGCCCAAAGAAAATACACAATAATGGATGCTGTTGATTTTTCTAAGCTTTCTTTCTACAACTCTTTGTATTCTTGGCTTCTACATTTGAGTAAGAATGTTCTTTTGTTTTGTTTTGTGTTTTGAGACAGGGTCTTGCTCTGTCACCCAGGCTGGAGTAGTCGTGTCATCAGAGCTTGCTGCAACTTCAAACTCCTGGCCTTAAGCAGTCTTGCCTCCTCAGCCTCCCAAGTATCTGGACTACAGGCATGCACTACCACGCCCAGCTAATTTTTAAATTTTTTTTTGTAGAGATGAGGTCTTGCTATGCTGCCCAGGATAGTCTTGAACTCCTGGCCTCAAGAGATCCTCCTGCCTCCCTCTCCCAAAGTGCTTGGATTACAGGTGTGAGCCACCATACCCAACCCAGAATGTCACTTTTGGAATGACCCTGACGTTAGTATATACTCAGGATTCTGCTAAGAGGTCCCCTTCCTAGACCACTCTATATAAAACAGAATCCTCCCTTCTTCCATATCTCCCAGTTCTGTGGTCACTTTGCACTGTTTACCCTAGTTTCTTTTTTTTTCCATAGCATTTATTTCCATATTTAGTATCATATTATATATTTGTTTGCCTGTCTGTTGTCAGTCTCCTGCATTAGAATGTATGACAGTCAAGACTTTGTCTCCCTTGGTCACTGCTATATCTCCAGCACTTAGAATAGTTCCTTAGACTAGAAGGAGTTCATTACCTATTTGTTGAGTAAATGCATGAAGAATGGACAAAGTAATGCAAGAGCAAATAAGAGACATTCCTTTCATGTGAGGAATCTGGTAGACTGGGGCTGGGGTGGGGAGGAGCAAAAGCAGGTAGAAGTTGAATGCCTGCTATGTGAACGGCATTTTACTGGGCTTAACCTGGATCATTGAAGATGTTCGGCACAGTCCCCGGAACATTAGCAGACACTCAATATTATTGCCTGTAATTAACGACTGTTATTCTTATCAACTTGTCTTAATAAACCCATGAAAACAGTATTATTTTCTGGTTTTGCAAATTCAAAAAGGTCAAATGACATGCCCATGTTTACAGATTTAGAAGTGGTGAAGCTGAATCCACCCAGGTGTGGCAGACATTAGAGCCTATGTCAAGGGATGGGAAAGAGAATACTGAAATGTTCGTCGTCTATTTCCTCGAAGCTCACTTCATCTACTCATTATTAGTTCATTTTGCCTCCCAAGGTTTAAATTATTATCTTTAGTAGAATAAAACTAAATGGAGTTTAATTATGTCATAAAATGACAGGTTTTTTTCCCTTCAGATCTGGGTTTTATTCTTACTTTCTAAGTTGTTTGACCCAGTAACTATAGCCTTAAAGAAAATGAGGTAAAAAAATAGGCTTTATTAAAGTTTCAAACAAAAATTCTGTTTGTAAGCCCTTCTAAAAACTGCAGGTCCAAGCCATAATAAATCAACCTGTGCTTGAAAGCACAAACTGTATATACTGGCACGCAATTTAGCTAAGATAAAAATGACAAGTCCTTCAATGTTAAATTGTGCTCTCCATATTATCCAATGGAAATATTCATATTGTCCAATACCTACAAGCAATTAGAAGGATTGAGTTTAACTTTCAAATTAAAAGACCATTAAAATGGAGCACAGTCCCCCAGTCTGTCTCTGAAAAATATTCAGAGAACCTTCTTGGTCTTAAACTTGGAAGGAATATGGTACATAGTCTCAGCTTTCTTTTTATCACAAAGCAATTTAGCCAGCTATTTGGAACTGTAGATTGTAAGAAACAGTGGGATACAATAAAATAGAAAACTATCCAAGACCTTTTAAAAGTTATTTATCTATTATACAGTATTTATCAAGAACAGCTCAAATTTAAATCAACCCTCCCAACCCCCTGTCCATCCAACAAACCCCAGTCCCAGGAAAAGAGGTATTTAATATCTGACATAACGTCCACATCTCAGTTGGTACCTTCATTATTGGTACTCAAACTGGAAAGCGAAGTGCACTTAAACAGCAGTTTAAGCTCAGATCCATTTATCTTTCATCGAGTGTGAAGTGTGTTTATTATTCCACTTACATAGGTGGTTTTCTTCCCTCAGTCTTCTATAAGATCTGAAGGGGGGATGTTGATAAGTTTCATATGATAAAACAGGTATTAGATATCTACCAATAAAACCTGGCAATACAATGTAAACTTTCAAAATAAGTAAGAAAAAAAGAGAGGAATTTTCATACATATTTGTGACTGCATATTTTAAATTTCTATTTCATATAAATATATAGTTTAATATTTAGAAGGAGAATGAATTAATGATCATATTGAGATGGGATTCATAGAATTAAGATATTAAAACAGACTAGTGTTTGAAATTTTGCACACACACACACAAATATCAGTGTTTATCTACTGACCTCTTATTAAAAATGTATTCTCAAACCAGTATTTACAAATTCTTAAAACATTCAGTAATTCCTTACAGAGATCATAGGAAGAGAGAAAGAAAAACACATTTTTATTCATTTTGTTTATGCTATTTCTTTATAATGCTCCTAATTTTTCAGAGAATTCACTGAGTTCTAAAACAAATTTTGAAATCTGAACTTCAGCTTTTATTGTTCAGGTGGCGTCATTTTGCCCTTCATCTTTCTTAATAATTGTCATTCCACCCATTACTCCTATAGATCACTCCTACTTTTGTGAATAGATAAAAGGGAAGCTTTTAGTGGTTTCTGTCCCAAATTCTCTGGCTTTTTTCTGCTTTCAGCTTTTATTGCCAAAGGCGTGAAGATCAAAAGATGCTTTTTGCTGAAGTGTTTACTCCCTTGCAACAAACCCTCTCACAACAAAGAAGTTCATTATTTACATCTAACATTAAAGAAAAAGTTCCAAAGTAAAAAGCCTGCATCAGACAGATGCAAGTGATGGAATTTTCTTGCCCCATACTCTTGGAGGTTCACATCATTAACACCCAATCTGAATATCCTCAAGAGCAAAAAACATATCTCAGGGAAAGTGTAAAGCTCTGGCTTTCTTTCTTATGCAGTTCCTTGGCTTCCCCCATACCTTCAAGTCTTTCCCAACAGTGTGGTAACATGGGCTCATTTCACAAGCACAGAAAGATCTCGCGGGAACCCATGGAAATATGAACTGTTATTTACCCTGGAAAGAATGGTGGGAGCAGCTGTGCCCAGCAGTAGACAGCACTAGAGGCAGAAAATGGGGCTGTGTTGCCCATCTGTTATTATTATAATAACTAATGGAGAGAAATAAAATGTACTACCAGTACTTACTCAAACTGGGCGGTTTCTGATGCTGCTGTAGGACATTGGCTTCTTACATCTTATGATATCATTAGACTTCTTAATGGATTTACAGTCTATGTAAATTAATGCTATAGCATTAGTTTTCCACGTACAAATCCCTGGCATCTAAGTAAACTCAGCAAATGAACAAAACTTAGGTACTCCATTGGGTCAAGTTTATTCCAACCTAAGGGAGAGTAATGACTAGTTGTCTTCCTATATGCCCTTATCAAATCCATGAAAAGACTTCTTTGAATGACATCTTTTCCCACACTTTACATATCAGTCTATATTTTTTATGTGTCTGCAATATCACTATCCTGTTCCTGTCAGTACTGGGTTCCTCTCAGTGATATTTGCACTGATTCACTTACTGCTTCGCCAGACCATATTATCAGTATTTAACATTTTACCCAGTTGTTGACTATACTCCTTGTCAGGGTGCTAATTATATGACTAATTCATGTTTTCCACCAAGACTAAAAACACCTAGGTCAGGAACTTGATCTACATAATTCTACCTGTACAAGGCCACTAAAAGAGTGAAACGTTCTTTAGGATGACCTATATCCAGATAGGTTAATACGATTATTAACTCCAATATGATTATTCACTCATTCATGTTAGGAAGCTACTCTACTCCCTTTAATGGGAATGATGTTGCAGAGAGAGGACTGCTTTTAGCGGTTGGAGGGCCAGTGGGTATCTTAGACCCTATCACAGACTCTCCTGTGATTCCAAAGGGTGAAGCCATAATAAAAGCACCTGGTCCAAAGCCACAGCTCACCCAGATCTCTGTCCCTATATTCCGGTGCCAACTTAGACCAGGGAGTAGTTACAGAAGAGAAACTGACAGGGGACATGGCAATTTTGAAAGTGAGATACAGAGAGGTTGAGTGATGCTAACATGTTTTCATCTGCATCTCCTGTGAAACTTCTTTCTTGAGTCTCAGACCTACATTTCCACCTGAATTCTACAGACATCTCACACTCATCATACACAAAAGGACACCCTTCATCTCTCCTTTCAAACTAACTTCTTTCCTTGTGTGTCAGTTATGAGTTCCAGCATTCCACACTCTTAGACAGCAAAATCTGCCAATTCTTGTTTTAAATACTTGGTGAATACATTCCCTCCCCTTAAATCACAGAGCTGGGAGCATTTCCAAGCCCTATTCCTTCATATAAATGACTGCAACAGCTTCCTAACTAATCTTCCTGCCTCTAGTCTTTCCCTCTTTAATTGCATTCTCACCAACATTTATCTATAATCCCCTCATGGCATTTTGTTTCTTAAAATCTTTCAATGGCTGGCTGTAACAGAGAGGAATAATGTTTAAGGTCTTTAAAATGGTAAAACGTCCTTCAAGATCTGCCCCAGCTTCTGACTTTACCTCTATCACTCTCTCTTACCTATTCTACCTCTCTCTTTCCCAGTTTCTATCCCATACACAGAATGTCTTATCATTTACTGAATGGACTATATTTCTTGCTCTTTTTAAACTCTTGTGGTCCTGTACATACAATGTCTAAAATTATCCTCCCTACTTACCTACTAGTAAACTCCTACAAGGAAACCAGGGACATGCTAGGTTTCAGTTAGGCAAGGAGGCAGAGAAAATATTCTGCAATCAGGTAGAAAAAATTTGGGAGTGAAACAGAATACAAATATTAATAGATAGGGTTGGGGGAAACACACAACAAGACTAACTAGGGAACCACATTTATTTCCTTTACAGCATCTATCTCAGTTTATTGCACACCAAAAGGAGTTCAGTCTACTCCACCTCACATATTGCAAGGAAGGGCAGTGACGGTAGGGTGGGAATTCCTTATTCAGAGAGAAACTGCTGCCTTTGGAGTTGGACTGCCTGGGTCTGAAACTGGGCTCCACAACTTAGCAGATGACCTTGGGCAAGTTACTTATTACTTCCATGCTCCACTTCCTCAGCTGCAAATGGTAGCCTACTTCAGAACGTAGTTATGAGAATGAAGGCCAGGTGCAGTGGCTCACTCCTATAATCCTAGCACTCTGGGATGCTGAGGCGGGCGGATCATTTGAGCTCAGGAGTTTGAGACCAGCCTGAGCAAAAGCGAGATCCACCTCCCACCCTGTCTCTACTAAAAAAAAGAAAAAAAAAAAGAAAGAAATTAGTTGGACAACTAAAAATATATAGAAAAAATTAGCTGGGCATGGTGGTGCATACTTGTAGTCTCAGCTACTCGGGAGGCTGAAGCAGTAGGATTGCTTGAGCCCAGGAGTTTGAGGTTGCTGTGAGCTAGGCTGATGCCACGGCACTCTAGCCCAGGCAACAGAGTGAAATTCTGTCTCAAACAAACAAATAAACAAAAAAAACAACATAGTTATGAGAATGAAAGATTTAATACATGCAAAGTATAAAGTTGAATCATATGAAATTACCATTTTCATAGGTCAAAATGCTCAAATACCAGCAAGTTCATATGGTTCAACCAAATATTTAAAACAATGCCTCACAGCATGCACTTGAAAAAATTATTATTATTCCTTCTCATAGATGCTTCTAAGCCATTATCCCTCATGCCTCTTTTGTTAAATTTCATATTACTCAATTATCTTTTCTCATTGATGTCCCCTTACTAATTTCCTGGTTCCTCTAGAACAGTTATTCATGACTGGGGGCACTTGGTGAAAATCTTTAAAATATCCCTATCTTTTCATCATCCTGGGTGACTTCAGTATCCACCTAGACAACCCATCCAACAGTCCATAAATTCCTCACCGTCTTTATCTCCATGGTCACTGATACCCAAGGTCATATCCTGAAATCAATCACCGGTGAGGCTGCTTCTCATCCAATATCTGAAGATGACCACAGTCCCTGATCCTTCTAGTACTCCCATGCCTTTGCCCTTACTACCTCTGCTCTCCAATCTAGGAAAGCTACAGCTCCTTGACCCCTCTCCTGGCCTCACTGCTTTACCCAGAGGGGACAGCATGGCTCATCACTCAAACATTCTTTCACCAATATCTTCAACTATATTGGACGTCTGTTGTTTTGCTTCCCTCGTTTAACAACCCCCCCCCCCCACTACAGGATCAATTCAAACATACATTTTGCATATTTCTGTGACCCAGCTGTTGAGCTCAGTTGGAAAAAATCAGCTTTCAGACTGGTGTCACAATAAATTTGCAGTCCTCAATCTCAAGTAGGCCATCAACTCTGCTCAACCTCCTACTCGTTCTTGCTTAGTTTGCTCTTATTTTATTCAGCAACATTTCCAAACTGTCATCATTCTCAAGACCCCAACCAAAGCCACATCCTTCTTTGCAGATGAGATCATTTTCTACTTCAATGAGACAATTACACGTACATTGCTACCCTCCCCTCTTTAGATACTTCTGGAACTATCCTTGGGCATTTTCTTCCTCGAACTCAAGGTCTTGCCCTCCACACATGGCCCCCATCTTCTTTTAGCACTCCCAGGACCTTGCTCCTTTATTTCCTAAATCTTCAACTTCTCATAGCCTATTAACTCTTTCCCCTCAGCCCAGAAACTTATTTAATTCTTTCATCAAATTAATTTTTTTTTTTTGCTTCTTGAACCTGGTTTGTCCCCTAGAAACCATCCCTTTCCTTCTCTTCTAAGCTAAGTGACTTGAAAGAGAGGTTTGTGTTTACTCTTTCAACTTTCTCACCCTTCCCACTTACTTTACAACACGCCACAATTTCATTTCTGCCCTGGCCATTGCACTGAAAACTTCTCTGATCACTGATGAACTCATAATGCCCTACCTGATGGACATGTACCAAATTTCTCTTCTAGTTTTTTCTTATTTCTCTGTTTTTTCCTTTCCAGTCTCCCTAATGGATTTCTCTTCTTTTGTTTGTCCCTTAAATGTTTGTATTCTTCAAGGTTTCACTCTTGGTATTTTGATCTTTCTATACACTTTCCTAGTGTAATTTTATTTGCTTTTGATTTTGAACACCACTGATACGGAGTGACTCTCAAATCTGTATTTCCAGCCCAGATTCTCTCCCATCCCCTGCCACATTTATTTACTTGGAGAGCCCACAAGGACTTAAACCCCACAAACATCATTCAGTCATTTTTTTCCCCCAAAATATTTATTTTTTACCCACACTGATTATCAATTATCAATGTGTCCCAAAAATATATCTTGATGACTTACTTCATACTACCAATAAGATAGCCGGAGAGGCCCTTTATCTCAAGTCCCATTTCTCATTCCTACTCCCAATTACAATTTAGGCTATGATAATACCAAACTTTCTTTAGTTTGCCATTTTCTGTTCAAAGAAAGTTAAACAGTGGGAGCCTTTGAACATGCTAATCTCCCCACCATGAATTCCCTTCCCATGTTCTTTTCAATTCTTAAGACTTTAGGAGAAGTCTCATCCCTAAATTCCCATGCAAGGCTAGGTGCCTTCAATTATTGCATTTACAAGAATATGCTAAAATTATCTATTTGCACATGTCTTCTCCAAGGATCTCCAGGGTAGAGATTATGTCTCTCCAATGAACAATATACTGATTGGTACATGGATAATAAATGTTTAGGATTGCCCAACTAGATGTACTGAAATACTGAGGTGCTTTTCTGACTCTCAAGCACTGCTGTACTTATCCATTTGTAAATCCCACTCCTTCTCCTTGTTAAAACCAGTTTAACTTTCCTGAGCATGCTATATCTCTTTCATTCTCCATACCCCTCAAAATCACGTACATAAAAGACACTCAAAGAAAATATTGGTTGAATTGAGCTGAAATGAACAGACAAAACAGTCCCATATCTACATCTTCTGTCCCTGGGATCCTTTAGCGTGGTTCTGTAGTTCAGAGCTAAGATTTCTCAGGTGTCTTTCAGTGATTACCAAGGTCCAAAAGAGTGTTATCAGAAAATGTCCTGACTGTTCCTTAAGCTATGGATGTGTCACAAGAGACCACTCTAATAGCATATGTGGGATCTCCCATCCAGGTGTAGGGACTTGCCATATTTCCTTAATTTGTAAAACAAGGAGGCATGATGGGACTCTTGGCAGAATAAAAAACTCATTTGATGAACTGGATCGCTGTGTACCATATTTTCTCCTGCAATGCATTAAATTCAAGCTCCTATGGCCTGAATTCACTTCCAAAGAGTAAACATTTCCATTCACTCCTGAAAAGAAGCTTCACTCTCAATGGATGTAAAGTGTGCTGAGCTCTCTGTGAAAGGAATGATGTAAACACAAGATAGCATTAGCAACATTATCCTCTAGAGAACCTCATGAGGTAAGTAGTAATGTTAGAGGGAATATTATTTTACAGGTGGAGAAGTCAGCTGATTTGCTCAAAGTCAGAGGTGGTGGTAAGAACCAAGAACATACTCCAAGAGTCTTGCGCTTATATCCATTGCCAGACCAAATCCAAGCTTTTCAAAAAAGTCCTTCTTAGAGTGTGAAGAGAGCCTAAGAACTTTATCTTTTCTTTTTTGGACTGTTCTTGCCTCATCTCTCTTTTCTTTTCTTATCGTTTCTTCTCAATAGGGAACCCAAAAGAGTATGCAATGGTCACTTAGTAGCCATTCAACCCCCCATCTGTGTAGCATCGGGGGCAGCACCGAGGCTCAGTCAGGCACACTCCACTTATTTTCACCCAGGCCTCTCAATCAAGGCAGCTCGGGGCTCTGCCAGCTTGAGTTAATTCAGTTCAAGTAAATCGCTGTGTTGTCCAAGTATGGTATGCTTTTTTGAATAAGTTACCTGCAGTTGTATCTCGTATAGGTCGACCATATAACTTCATAGAGATCCTGCTTTCCAAAAAGTTTTTCAACTTTGAAACAGTACATTTATTAGGACAGCTCTGACTAAGTCTATAAACTATTTTGAAGGGCCCCTGCACAATAGCAATCATTTATGGAGAAATAGAAATCTGCTAGACTGCATTATTATCTAGTTCCAAGCCCTAAAACTTTACATAGCGCCACTCCCTCCCCCAAATCACAATTATCTAGAAGGATTCAGGCTTTAAGTTGAGAAAAACAATAGGAAGGGGAAGTGGGGAGGGAATAAGAAAGTGAAGAAAAGAAGAGAAAGAGAAAGAGGAAAAGGAGGAGGGAATAAAACTTATCTTTGTGGAAAAAAACCAGCAACTTGTCTCCTACATTTAAGGAGAGGGGCAAAGGTTTGTTAAGGTGCTACAGCTGGTCACTGGCATGTTTAGATCCTGTGAGAGGGGCACAACACATCATTTATTCAATAATTGATTAAGGACTGATTATGTAACAGGCACAGGGGATATAAAGATGAACTGAGATATAAATAATCATAATTCATTGAAGTAATAAATTTAATTGTTAGTAGGTATATATGCAATGGAAACAGAGGAGAAGGAACTTGAAAAGTTGTTAGGACTTTATTTTGCCTTTCTTGACCTCAGTTCAGGTAGAATGAAGATTTATAACCTGGAGATGACAGACTGGATTTCACTGACACAAAGACCACATCCCTCCTTCCCACTGGTTGACACATAATCATAACATCCAGCAGTGTGCTGGAAAATAGTTAACAAGTGGCTCTCTGGAAAAAAAAAAAATCTATATTTGTACCATTTGCTGATTTTCATGGTGCAAATATTTCCACAATGGTTGACTTCAAGCTAAGAACATGACCTCAGTGAACATGGACCTGGGAAGAGTCAGATATAAATAACCTCAAGAGGATAGATAAACATAAAATATAATAAAATAATTGGGAAGTGATGAGTTTTGAGCACTTGTTATCTTTGTTTTTTTTTTTGAGACAGAGTCTCACTCTGTTGCCTGGGCTAGCGTGCCGTGGTGTCAGCCTAGCTCACAGCAACCTCAAACTCCTGGGTTCAAGCAATCCTTCTGCTTCAGCCTCCCGGGTAGCTGGGACTACAGGCATGTGCCACCATGCCTGGCTAATTTTTTTTTCTATATATTTTTAGTTATCCGATTAATTTCTATCTATTTTTAGTAGAGACGGGGTCTCGCTCTTGCTCAGGCTGGTCTCGAACTCCTGAGCTCAAACAATCCGCCCGCCTCAGCCTCCCACAGTGCTAGGATTACAGGCGTGAGCCACCGCGCCTGGCCCCGTTATCTTTGTTTTAAAAATAGTTTATTTAACTGCAAGTTGAAACAATTTAATTTTAGCAACTAGCTCACAAAGGCTCTGAAAATTTAACAGTCATGAGCCAGTAAGGGCCAGCTCCAACATACACTGGACTCACGCCCTAACCACGCCAGGGGGCAGAGGTAGAAATCCTGACCCATGTTTATCAAAAAGCTGTTCTTTGCATCCCTCCCTGCTGTCCTCTCCTCACCTACACCAGGCCAAGATCAGAAACAACTAACCCAGGTTAGTTGTGCCCCTCCATTTGCCCTCTTCTCTGCCTGCAGTGACCTTCAGTAACTCATACCAGCCCTCCTCCAGGAAGAGAGACTCCTCACCCTGGTACTGAAGTCCAACAGAATGGGTTTGCTGTTCACTAACTATTAATATTAATTTTATAAACATTCAGCAAATGGGGCTACTATTACTGTCACTCAGGGCCCTCCCTTCTATATCTATAGTTTGATTCAAGATGCCACATTTAAATGTAGAGTGCAGTGGTGCCATCATAGCTCACTGCAACCTCAAACTCCTGGGCTCAAGCGATCCTCCTGTCTCAGCCTCCTGAGCAGCTGGGACGACAGGCACGTGCCACCATGCCCGGCTAATTTTTTCTATTTTTGGTGGAGACAGGGTCTCTTTCTTGCTCTGGCTGGTCTCGAATTCCTGACCTCAAGCAATCCTCCCGCCTTGGCCTCCCAGAGTGCTGGGATTACAGGTGTGAGCACCCTGCCCATTTTCAAGTTTTAAACTTTTCTTAGTAACAGCAGATTTTAAGGCTGGGCAGGTGGGAGGTGTAGAAAGGAAGGGCCACTGGTGGGGGAGGATCTTCACCCCAAGGGATCTGCTTAGAGTAGACCATTCCAACTTCTGGCCATTTCAATCTCCCAAGCCCAGCCTGTGCACCCTGCTGAGGGGCCTTCCCAACCTGGTCCCAGGTTAAGAAACAATTTCCATGAGGACTTATTCATCTAGAATTTGTCAACATTTTGTTTATCTAAGAGATACTGTGAGAGATACCCTTGTAAATATAAATTTCTCTGTTAAAACACAAACAAATGTAGAAAAGTATCTGGAAGAAATTCAGAGAGCACAACAAGTTCAATATTTATCTCAATTCTACGGGTCTGGAAAATTAGTCATGATCTTGAAAGAACATGCTGCTATATCCACAGAACACATGAGGCAGGAAGCGGCACATGCCGTGGCACCTGACTGGGCAATAGAGATAAACGCAACAGCCTGCACTGGTAAGAATGTATTCAACCTTTTGCCCTTGATAAAAAATTATAAAATCTCCACATAGCTGAAAAACATAAGAAAGAAGGTCATAAACCGCTTAGACTCAAAAGAAAAATACCTGACTCACATGTTTGTCGTTTCACAACTTAAGCTCATGTTCTTTCTCTCACAGTGGAGACTAAGTGATCTGTTTGGCTAATAAGATTAAAATGCCTTCAGAAGACATACTCTCTTGAACCAATGTAATCTTTCAAGGTAATTACTAGAAAATACATTTATTTACAAATTTACATTATAAATTTGCAATTTACCATAATTTATTTACAGATACAATGGTACCTAAATGTATTAGGTACTTCAATAAATATAATGAAAAGGATCATGTTCCTTTTTTGTTTGAAGAACAATTTTCATACACAAAATCTCTTCAACGCTGGGAAGTTATTGCATCTGTGCATTGCAGGATTGGTATTCAATTGATCTAATATCAACTTAGGAAAGAGAGTTCTGACAGTTGTTGGAAACACAGCAGATGAGAGGTGTGTGAAGATACGATCCCTCCTGGGCAGCCGGGCACTACTCGGGCCAGTCAGTGTCCTTGGGGACCGCTTGCTTCAGCTGCCCTCCAAAAGCCTCCTCCATTTGTCTGAATGTCCTAGACAAATATCACCATTTTCTCTGTGAGCCATATTGAGAAACATAGGTTGGGAAGCATTAGCTAAGAGAAGAAACTTTTTTTTGGTTCTAAACACACACAGAGAAGATCACAACAAGAACTGGATTTAATGTCAGTAAGATACTGTGCAAAGAGCAGAGTTAGGAATAAGATTTGGGTCCTGGTTCAGGCTTCCTCACTCCCTACGTCTGAGCCCTGAGCAGATCACTTCACCTGTCAGGACCTTGACTGCCTTACTGCAACAGAAGTGGATTGGCCTTGCTCCCCTTCAAGAGCCTATCCAACCTGAAACCCCTACCTCTCTGATACCATATGTCTTGTGCTGGGCTAGGGGATGTGAGGAAAAGGAATAAACACAGACACTATCCCTCTTCTCAAGGAATCAGTAAGCTAGCTAGAGGTAAGATCATTAATGAAGATAGATATTAATAAGTAAAAATGAAATATAACTGAATTGTAATAGGCTTGGAGGACTAAGAATTATGATTATTTATAATATCTCAATGGTACTTCCTACTGAGCATATTAAATCTGTAGTATAAATTTACAGCACAGAGCTAGTCTACAACCTCTGTTTTTAATTAATCATGTAAGAGACTAATCGCTATGTTCTAATATTCAAACATGGGCTTGAAGATTATAATGTAATGTGAAATTAATAAGTCAGTTTCACCTTGGTTGTACTTAGGAGCTCTGGTTTGGCATATTGAACATTTTCATTTTGACATACTTTAATTAAATCATTAACAAACCAATGTATATTCAGATAACACCACCAAGGCAAGGAGGGACATTCTTTGCTATCCTTCCAATGCTTTCAAGCGATTGCTCCCACTTTACTTCTTTTTGAATCCACAGAGACCCTCATCATTTTACTCCTCTGTTAGTATCCTTATATATCAGCCCTCTCTTATTGTCACGTCTTTTTCTAATCAGTACAGGTGTGGATCAATACTTCAACCGTTTTCTTACTGTCCCCAGAAGCACTTACCTGCACACACTCGACACAGGATCAGTTAACACTAGGGAAACATTATTGCTAAAGAAAAATCACACATTTTTCTGGGGCAACTATACATTCACAGTTGCCAGCATTAACTGGCACGGTCTGGAAAGGGTTCCCTAGAAGTAAGAGTATTTCAAACTCTTTGGTGCACTGTTATCCTAATTATTCTACCTTCTGTGGGCAGGCTAAACCCTCTTTGACAGTGGCAGGAGGCAAGGAGAGCAACTGAGGCTGCAGGCAACCTGAACTGCTAGTAAAACCCAGGACAACGCCTGAAAGCCATCAACAGAGTGATCTCCTCCATGTAGTAATACCTATGGGTAAGATGTGAAATGTGGATGAATACTTCATGTATGTTGCTCATGACCACACCAGTGAGTGTGTGGTTGTGACCATAAACAGCAGGCAATAGCCATGTCTCAAGATGTTTTTAATTTTTCAGGCTCAGTGTATTTTCTTTATCTATAACTTAAATCTTTCCCCAGTTGTTCTTAGGGCCTGGAGTCAAAAGTCCTAGTTCTGCCACTTAGCTTTCCAACCTTTGGTAAGTTATTTAAACTCTCTGTATCTGGGGATAATACCTACCCCATAGAGTTAATGTGGGCATTAATTTTTTTAGTCAAACAGGGCCAAGCCTACAGTGCTGTGTGTGTTTCTTGTTGTTGTTATCATCATCATCTTGTGTGTAAGCCACCCAAACTTTCTCACAGTCATAAGAATGTTAAAACAGTACTATCTCTTCCTCTTGTTTCTCCAAATATGTTGTTGCTGAGGAAATGGTCATGCTACTGAGTGAGCCATATCTGTCTAACCCTAATGACTGAATATATTCTTTCTCTAACAACAAAACATAATATGCAAAATATTTCCAAACCTAATGACCTCATACACAACCTTTTATGTTGCCCATAGTTACTGTGTACTCAAAAGAATAATAAACCTCCTTCCTGGTCAGGACTGCCCTTCATTCTCTACTCTTGGACGCTTGATCTCATCTCCCCACCTGGCATCCTTGCTTTCTGCTGTAGCACTTTTGCATCTTTCTCCCCATCCCTACCTCCCATTTAGTGCCTCGACCAGACTGCACCACCTTCACGATGCTGGACTTACCATGTACCCCCTCACATTCAGCCTTTCCAGCAAGCTGGTCCTTCTTCCTGGAATACTCTCCTCCCCTCATTTACCTTGCTCCTTTGGGTAACTCACAGTACGCTTCAAGACTTTGCTTAGTTGGTGCATCCTCCAGGAAAATTTCCTTGACATCCCCAACTCCCAAGCCTAAATTTGGTGCCCCCACTATAGCCCTTGCCACTCTACTATTATTAGACCAGAAGGTCCCCTAGGGCAGGGGTCACAGACTACTTTGTCTTCACTGCTTCCCTGGTTTCTAGCTGTGTCTAATTACACAGAGTGTGTGTTCTACAAATGAACTATGACAGAAGAAAACAGGTTGACAGACTTGGAGATGTTTGACATCTCGAAAGAGGACAAGGCAAGATCCCTGTCATTGTCTTCAAATATCTACAGATATCTTGGAAGGAGAAGAACGTTTATTCTATATAACTTCAGAAAGAGGCACCAGGACCAAAAGTATAGGTTCTGAGGAGCCTTTTTTTCAAAATAATGCAACAAAGAACTTCCTAAAATGTAGAGCATGAGGTACTTTGAGTGGTATTCAAATGCTTGTCACTGGATGGGTTCATATACTGGCTGGTAAAAAGGGACTGGGTAATGCCTAGTCTCCTTGCAAAGTTAAAGATTCTGTGACTAATTAAATTCTACTTCTGGGCACCTGGGTATTCATACATAGGGTAAGAGTCATTCTGGATACATAAAAAAGATCAAGGGTTTTATACATGCCTGCCACCCCACGGAATATTGGGGCAAAGAAATATTCAGAGGATTTTAAACAAAACAAACAAACAAAATAATCCAAGCCACAAACCCAGTATATCAATGCAGGGACAACACCCATAAGACGCAAGTCTGGTTCCTCTCGGGCATTCTCCACACCACCTCCCTCATCCTGGAGGAGGCAATTTAACTTTACAACTTTCAAGAAACTTCCCATTAGAAGTGGTTTCAACTTTAGATTTATTGCATTTTCCAAGGTTACGTCATTTGGGCTGTGCATAATCCAGAGGGACTCAAGGGGGCCACACTATAAACTGTTACAATAAATATTAACGAATATCATGCCCGATAAAACCTGCAATCTACACACACACACACACACACACACACACACGCACACACCCACACAAAAAGGGACTTTTCACCTTATATGGTTACTTTTAAAAATTGACTCTTTTTACATTTGACTTTGTTGGTCTGCCAAACACACAGAGTACATTCACTTTAAAAACACCAATTAAAAATATTAACAACACGAAAATATATAAACGGTGGTTTAGAGCCAAGGGTACATAAATTGACATGGATTCAGACAGTAAGTAAACATAAAACGAGTAACAGAAAATACTACATCATCCAAAAGGAAGCAAGAACAATAGCCCTGAAACTGAAAGTGATCCCCTCATTCCAGTACCCCAACTGCTGACTCTCCAACCTGGAGAAGGCAAGGGAACGATTCGGAGGCAGGCAAAGTGATTGCAGGAGGGAGGGGTAGACAAGGGGCAAGAACGATTTGAGCAAGACCTGCAGGAGGTGGGAAGGATGGAGATGATTTCACTTCACACTGTAATCTAGGGCAGCCCTATGGGCTTTTATATCTTTAATCAGGAATGCTGCTTCTGCAAGTGTTTGAAATCCTTGACTTTTCCCCTTTGGAGAAGGACAAACACCTGGGCTGACTAACTCAGGAGCAGCTGTGGAAAGAGGGCTGGGCTGAGAGTCTTTGGACTGACATCCAGTTTTTGTCACTTAACTTCTCCAAGCCTTTGTTTTCTCATCTGTAAGATGGGGATCTAAAACCTACCTCACAGAGTTGTTGAAAGGAATAACTCAAAGCAAGTGTGCCAAGGTGATTAGTTAGAAAAACATACAGAAACCTTCACTGATTTTGTTTGGAGGGAAAAGAACCACTCTCTGGTACTTGGTAGGTAGAGCTACCACTGTTTTTTCCAATGTTGAACTTAAACCAGGTTGTAATGGAGCCAATCATTATAACACTCAGAGGCACGATGCTGTACGCACTGTAGATAATTAATTTATGAATGAAGGAAGGAGGCAGGAAAGGAGGAAAGGTGAAAGAAAACATTAGGCATAACCCCACCTTTCTTTCTGCAAGTGACAGATGAGCACCCTCAACGCCAACTTCACTGTACCTCCTGGGAGTGGTCTGAGTCTTATTCCTACAATTTTCAGCCAGAGGCCCAGAGGACCACACTCCTAATCTTATTGTTGGGCAATTCTAAAAAAATCACATTAGTACAATCTTTTCCTTTGTTTTCTATACAATTATTCTGTACCCTCTGGGAGCTAATTTAATAATTCATTGGAGACTCACTATTGCTCTATTGCTTAGAGTCTGCTAGAACGTAAGTGTCTTTATTACAAGTAATTTTGTTCCTCCTCTCTCTAAAGAGCTGTAGTGTTTTAGTCTACAGATTACTTAATTAAATTTGTCAGACTGCATAAGAAGTTTTTCATGTAGAAAACCAAGGCTCAGGAAAGTCCAGAAAATAGACGCAAACCATATAATGAATTAAAACTAGATACAAACTAGATGACTTAATTCCTCTTCATCTTTTTGATATATATACAGAACATAGAATATTGAAGGTCTGGAGAAAATGGAAACTACCTGAATATTTATACAATGATATTTTTTAAAAAATTACATCATCTCCTAATATGCTTTCCAATTTTATTAGATTTAAAATCTATTTTAATTATTTATTTGAGTAAAAAAATGAACAAATATTTATCAAGGCAAGACAATTTTCTCTGTTTTTCACAAGAATTCAGTTATACAGAACTCATTATCTTCACTTTACATATAAGAAAATTTGCTTAGAAAGAACTAATGGCTTCCCATAGCCTCAGCATAAAGTCTAAATTCCTTAAGAAGCCATGAGTCCCAGTATGCCTGTTTCCAGTTCATTCTGACATGCTCCCCACCCCTCCTCTGCCTCCTCACAAGCCTCCCTACAACCTCAAGGTCTAGCCCCATGATCTCTGCTGCAGGTCCCTGAACAAGCCCAGCTGGCTCATGCCTCCTCCACATCTCACACTGCCTACTCTGCCCCCAAATCTCTTCTTCTCCTGCACAAGCAACAAGATTCATATCAAGCTTCATTGAAGGATTTTCTGAAATGCCATCTAAACTGCTAAGTGTAGATCCCCATGACCACTGCCCCCTTGGATCCCTCCTGTGGCACATACAACACCTTACAGTTCTTGTTGGCCGGCAAACGTCTCTCTTCTCCGAAGGTTCTCTGAAAGCTAAGCCCGAATGCCATGTCAGCACTTTCCTGCTGGGCTTCAGTCACACACTGCCCACTGCAGCAGCTTCTTCATGGTTGGCCTACCAAGCCCTAGTTCGCTCTCTTCATGGCTCTGCCCAAGCTGCGGCAGTAAAACAGACACCGGGTGGCAGGGTTTTTTCCCCTTCTGTTACTATTCTCTTAAATTCAAAACAAACCTCCATTTTATTTCGAAAGAAAGGAAAGAAAGAAAGAGAGAGAAGAAGAAAAAGTCAAACTGATAGAGTCTTCGGACAAACAAGATAAAGGGGGCAGTTTTGTAAAAAAAAAAAAAAAATAGGCAGGGGGGACATGACAAGCAAACTGACTATGGGTAGCTTAACTTAAGGGGGAAAATTCCAATTATAGATGGTATTAAAGAAGTGATTAAAAGCATTGTTTTTTTCCTTGGACTTCTGATGGTATTACCACACAGAAAAACATAATAAGGATCTTGCATATGTGTGTGTGTGTCTCTCTCTCTACATATAGACACACGTACATAAATTTTATGTTAGCATTTCAAAAAATATTACAACTATTTGTGAGAAATCAGAATATTCTGGCTCCAAGTCTTGGTTGGGCTGGCCTTTCTTCAACTACATACTTTCTGTTAGGGCTTAAAATGTGTGGAAATCAGAATTCTTAAGAGTAGCTGCTATGCAAACAATGCATGTGGTTCATTCACTACTTTTACTACTTTCCATACTTTTTCACTGGCTTGGCCCTTTGCTCCTACCAATGTTTCACTGCCAAATCACAATACCCTGATGCATGTTTTCAAGACACTCCTTTGCTTTATACAATATTTTTTGTTGTATGCCAAATAAAAAATAAACTTACAAACATAAAAAGTATTTTTATTCTTATAGAGGGTAGTATATTAAAGGGGGAAATGGGAGGTAGAAAATGGCACCAGGAATGGCAGAAGTTGGCCCGTAACTAGGGGATGGGAAATGAGGAGATACATAGAACATGTTTGAGCAATGTGCAGATGGGAGAGAAACTGGTGGGAGGAGGGGAACAGTGAGAGTGAAGGTTTTATTAGAAAACAGGACCACTGGGCGTGTTATGAAGTTATGGAAAAAGAACGAGCAGTGGGAAGAAACTACTGCTACAGAAGGAAAGGAGGTATTTGATGGGCAAGATGCCAGAAAAGATGCCTATGATCCAGGGCTTAGATGAGACAGACTTGGAAACCAAGAGAAACACTCTTCTAAGACAGGAAGAGAAGATGTGTAAAGAAGGGAAGAGGTGTTGGGGGCAGAAAAGGGGAAACAAAGAAGAATGGTTACTTGTGAAGAGCGAGAACGGTCAGGGAGTGAGTGGAAGAGAGGGCACGAAAACAGTGGAAAAGGTGTGGAATCGTGGTTTAGGGACGAGACAGAGGCCATAAGGAATGAAGGAAACTATTATTGATAGTAAGGGCCAATTTGAAGCTGGAAGCTTAAAAACATGTTCTTTAAGTCAGTCAGTCAGTCAGTCACTGAGCATTTATTTAGCAACTCTGAAGTGCCAGGCACCTTACAGCCTAGCCAAGGAGGACTGTGGCATCCAATCAGGAGTCAGGCAAGTAAATACATCACAACACACTGTGGTAAGCACTTTGTTAGCGGTCTACACAGGATATATGGGAGAACAAAGACACATTTAATCCGAGGGTGGAGTAGGATGTAGTTTCCTAGAGGGGGAGTTGCTGAAGCCTATTTGTAAACTGTGAAAATGGAAACTCCATCTTACTACCTTCCAGGAAGCATTAATGAAGAAGGCATATAACCATATTCTATGTAAAATCAAGCCATCCCACACATTGGGCACTGAGGGCTCTTGACCATCATGGTTCACGATGTAATTTCATTATCGCCAATGAGTTAGACAGACAAGACTAACACAGCTCCACCAGAATACGATTTAAACAAAAATTTTCAGTCTTTCACAAGCAACAGAGTGTCTGGCTGTGGCTGTATATCTTTAATATTAGAGTTCTCAAGCATTGCTGGGAACTAGTCTGTGGAACTGGCTTCCTGATTCAACTTGGGTCACTAAATTCCGGTTTAATAATTACTTGTATTTTATTATCCTACAGCACCAGGCACAAAACAAATATTTTCTTAAATGCCTTTGCTAAAAAAAATCAATTCTCTGGGCTCTGTTTCCATCTTTTAAAAATGTTGTAGGTATCTTATCTTTCTATGAGAAACAAATAATCTAAAGGCCTCTTTGTTTACACTCCATGCCATTTACAACTCTGAAAATCATAGTCTTCACTAAGCTTTGCTAATGGGCTCTGTTTCATCTTTTGTGTGAGCATACAACTTTATTACTGGAGAGAGGACTTGCGTTCTGATCTAAGATTTCTTAATAGGAAAAACAGCACTCCGTCGCTAGAATGATACAGTCACAGAATTGGAAGGGGCCTCAAAATCACTTGCGTAATCACTTAGGTGATGAAGGATAAATGACCCAGCACTTGACCTAACTTTATGTTTTAAATGAGAGAAGACACCATTTCGTTTACCATTAATACAACAGAATCTCTGTGAGAGTCAAATAGATGACAGCGGAATAGCAAGATTTTTCTATTCAAAGAGATTTCGCCTTTGCTGTGATGTACTAACCATAGCTAACATTTATTGAGGGCTTGTTATATGCCAGGAACGGTGCTAAGCACTTTGTGAGAATTATCTCATTTTGTCCTAACAATAATCCTAAGAAATTGTTGCCATTACTATTCTTATTTTATGACTAGGAAATCGAGGCTTAGAAAAGCTGAGAGCCAAATACAGGTTGAGTTCCTGTTCTGATTTTGCCATTAACTGATGGGTGACCATCATTGGGTTACTTTATGTCACTTGTCTCTGTGTAAACTGGGAACAATTATGATACCTATCTCACAGGGTGGCTGGATTATTATGTGAGATACTGGCCCAAAGTGTGTTTACCATGAATCTGTTATTCCCTCCTGGAGACAGTATGGGGTACTACAGAGAATCTGGGCTGTGGAATTAGATGACCTGGGCTCAAAGCCCAGCTCTCCTGATTGTTAGCTATGTGATGTTGGCCATGTGCTTCTCTGCGCCTCAGTTTCCTTACTCTTAAAATGTGAAGACGAATACTTGGACCTCACAGTTACAGAAGGACTAAGTGAGATGAGCCTTCATAGAGCTTGCTTAGCCTGAGGCTTCTACAAACTGAGATGCTATCTCCTTTTCTTCTTTGAGGGACATGTGTACTCTCTTAGGGGTAAATTTAAGGGTAACTCTCTTAAAGGTACACAAAAATAAGGAAGCCTACTTCTATTACTGCAGGGAAGGTTTAAGGGACCTAGTATTATGTGAGGAAGAAGGCACTGGTCAACCACAGAGCAGGTCAGTATGGGAGGTATGCCTTGTTGCCCTCTGGTTCCAGCAACTGAATAAAGTAATGAATTGCTTCAGGCAGTATCAGCATAAACTGAGATCCTAGGAAAGGCCATCATCGTGGTTTCATATCTATAAAAAGCACCTTCCAGTAGAAATGATGATTAACAAGTATTTCAAAGGTATTTATAGCATCTTTCTATGAGCAGGATAATGAGGACAGTCCCTACAAAGATACCAATAAAGTCATCTTAGATAATACTGGTTAAATCTGATTTAATTTTTCAAAAATGCAAAGATGTAGGACCCTACTCAAAATTAAAATGGTCTACTGTGTCATGAAATTGAGACAGATCAATTGCCATCTTTCTGGAACACAACTTCCAATCCAGACAAAAAGATGTTAACACATGTACCTCAACTAGCACTCTCAAAGCCTCTGCACCGAAAACACTACTTCACTCCTTAGAACCTCACCGGTTACCTGATCTCTCAGTCCATAGTAGATTAGAAGCAAAAACTAGAAATAGGTAGAAGCTGTGTAGAGGCAGGTGAGAGTAGCAAATAAATGACTGGTTATAACTTGACACAGAGGAGGCAGAAAACAAAATACAAACAGACATTATTATTTAATACTGCAAATGCTGTTCATATAAATATACAGGTAAGTACGGATTATTTTACACATATCTTCATCAAAATAGTTATTTAAAAAAAGGCCAGGCATGGTGGCTCACACCTGTAATCCTAGCACTTTGGGAAGCCGAGGCCAGGAATTTGAGACCTGTGTGGGCAATAGCAAGACCCTCGTCTCTACAAAAAATTTTTAAAAATTGGCTATGTGTGGTGGCACGTACCTATAGTCCAGCTACTTGGGAGGCTGAAGCAGGAGGATCATTTGAGCCCAGGAGTTTGAGGCTACAGGGAGCAGTGATGAAGCTACTGCACTTAGCCCAGCTAACAGAACACAACCAGCAGTCGTTGGAAAATTCACCTCCTCAGACCACTCAGTTCAGTGACAAAAACCAAATCAATAAGATGCTATTCTGGACTCTTTACAGTATATTGCTCATTTTGGGGATACATTTCTATAACATTCTCTTTTTTTTACTATGAAGCAAAAAAAATCCAAAATATAGGCTGGGCGCGGTGGCTCATGCCTGTAATCCTAGCTCTCTGGGAGGCCGAGGTGGGCGGATTGTTTGAGCTCAGGAGTTCAAGACCAGCCTGAGCAAGAGCGAGACCCCCTCGCTACTAAAAATAGAAAGAAATTAATTGAACAACTAAAAATATATAGAAAAAATTAGCTGGGCATGGTGGCGCATGCCTGTGGTCCCAGCTACTCGGGAGGCTGAGGCAGAAGGATCACTTGAGCCCAGGAGTTCGAAACCAGCCTGAGCAAGAGCGAGATCCCATCTCTACTAAAAAAAATAAAAAGAAATTATCTGGACAACTAAAAATATATAGAAAAAATTAGCCGGGCATGGTCGCATATGCCTGTAGTCCCAGCTACTCGGGAGGCTGAGGCAGGAGGATCGCTTGAGCCCAGGAGTTTGAGGTTGCTGTGAGCTAGGCTGACGCCACGGCACTCACTCTAACCTGGGCAAAAGAGTGAGACTCTGTCTCAAAAAAAAAAAGAAAAAACACTTACAGCTTTTTGTATGTTAATTATGCCTTAATAATGCTGTTTAAAACATTAATTATTAGTACTGTTTTATTATTAACAATAATTATTATTAAAAATTATTATTAACGGTAGTAATTATTATATTATTAGCAGTAATAATATCTTGTAGGCATTAAAACATGTGGAATTTGAGTTTATGATAAAATAGGTCCCAAGAAAGAAGAAGGTAAATGGAGGTAATGCTGTAAAGTTCGTGGAAAGTGTTGGCAATATTAGTTAAGGGTAGACTCTAATGTCAATTATGTGTGTTTTACTCTTTAGAGTAATCACTAAAAGAATAAAAGGATGTATAACTAATGAAGTAATAGAGTGGGAAAAATAAAATATAAAATATATTTCACTTATCTGAAGGAGGGAAATAAGAACTAAGGAAAGATAAAGTAAATTAAAAATTAGTATAGTAAATGATAGATGTAAACCAAAATACATTGGCAATTACATAAGTGCAAATGGACCAAATATTCCAAAAAAAAAGGCAATTGTCATTAGGACTTAAAAAATAAAAAAAATAAATAAAAACAAAAACTGAAAGAGTATGCCCCCGTATGCCTTCATTTCAAAACTTCGATGACTATGGATCTGGGCAAAACAATGAAAAAAAAGAAAAAAATTAATACTTCATGAAATTTATACTTCAAGGAAAATGACTAATTGCAGATGTGATTGCAGAAGAAATAGCTGAGGAAAGAAGGAATGGTGAGAAAAGAAACTGATAAGCCTGTATCAAATCTAAACATTTTTTGTATAAAATAACAAAAATATTAATGTCTACTTTGTGGGGTTTAAAAAAGAACTAGAATACTAAACAACAATCCCATGGAAGTAAGAAGAGGTTGATCATTGCTAAAATGTCCAAAGGAACTTTTATTATTTGGGAGGTCATTGATTAGCTGTAGAATTGCTAGGTTTTTACATATGCATAGTAAATTGTCCAGTAAAATAGTAAGTATTGAATGCGTAATTTCCAAGCCCAGTTGAAAGAGATAGATAGAGAAAGGAACAAACAGATGAACAAAATTAAATCAGTCCGAAACAAAAAAAAGAGGATATAAACGGAGAAGAGAAGAGAAAGCTGTGCTAATAGAAAACAAAAAAACTTGGTATAATAGAATCTAGTCCCAGTATAAAAGTAATATATTGATCTTGCCAGCTACAAGACATGAATGATTAGATAAAAGACAGAAAACTGATAGAAAAACAAAATCCGAAGATGTGTGATTGCAAGAGAAGTGTGTAAGAATACAGAAGTGTTGGAAGTAATAGGCTGTAAAATTATACACTAGACAAAACTACCCGAAAGAAAGCTGGGATAGGTTTTAATTTCAGACAACTTAGATTTTAACTTAACAAGCAATGTTAGGAATAAAGAGGATCATTACTTAATGACGAATATTAAATTCTCCAGGTAAATACAATGATTTTAAAATTGAAAGATAAGACAAATTAAATATATAAATAAGATTGACTCAAAATATTGTATATAAAACAAAATATGATAGAACTATAAGGAGGAATTAAGAAAATCACAATCATACTGTGAGATTTTAACACTCGTCTCTCATTTATTGATGTCATGCAAACAAAAAAAACCCAAAAAGATTAACAAAGAAACAGTATATTCGAATAATACAATTAAAACTTGATTTAATGGACTTTACATTGTACCCTGCAAACAACAATTAGAGAATATATATTCTCTTCCAACACACAATGAAAACTTAAAAAATGACCATGTACTATGCTGTTATATTAATACAAATCTCAGTAAAGTTCAAAGATTAAATATCACACAAACCATGTTTCCAAACACAATGTAAATAATTAGAAATTAATAACAAAAGTCAAATAAGTCAAATAATTTTACATCTCACAATTCAGAAATTTAAAAATTCATTTCAAAATAATTCATAAACAAAACAAAAATCCTAATGGAAATTAATAAACATGTAGAATTCAATGATTATCAAAATACTACATATCAAATATTTGGAATGCAACAAAAATAGTATGAAGTGGGAAACTTGGTCTTCAATTGTTAATATTACAAAAGAAAGCCTGCATACCTATAAGCTAAATATCCAACTTCAGAACAAAAAGAATAAGAGAATAAACTTGTAAAAAGCAAAAGAAAATGAATATTAAAGATAAGAGCAAAAGTTAATTAAATTAAAGGCTGAAATAAAATACAGATGATCAACAAATTGAAAAAATTTAAATTTTATAAAACCAGAAAATCTCTTACTATGAGACTGATGAAAAAAAAAAGAGAAGGCACTAAAAATATTAGAAATAAGAAAAACTACAAACACAGCAGAGATTAAAAAATGGATGAAATCTTGAAAAAGATTTAACTTGCCAAAATAATTAAAGTATAAAAGCTGAATTATTCTATTACTAAAAAAAATTGTTCAGTAGTACAAGCACCTTTTCATAAAGAGAATACCGTTTCTCTTCAGGGTTTAATAGAGTTCAGACATTCAAATAACAATTAATTCCAATCTTTCACAAACTCTTTTTCCTAAGATTTTATTATTTATTTTAAAAATCTATTTTAAAAAGTAGATATTTATAAGGATAGCTAATGTTAATTTAAATCTGAAATTCACATATTACCATTTATTTTTTTTTTTCTCAGACTACATTCTATAGCTTATGAAAGTCTTTCTCGGAAGAACTTAAGCACTACAACTCCTGAATGTCTCTGGGAGAGGAGCTTAGGAGCAGCAATCTGACTGCAAGAGGGGAGAACTATGTTGAATCCAGTTACACAGTACTTCACAAAAAATGGAGAACAAATCAATTATCCATAAATGGGAAGGAAATGCCAACCAGTGTTTGAAGACTGAAGCTCTGTGATGCTTCTACTAATTTTAGACAAAAATTAATACAACCTCTATGGAAAACAGTATGAAGATTTTTCAATGAGTTAAATATAAAACTACCCTTTGATCCAGCAATCCCACTACTGAGTGTCTACTCAAAGGAAAAGAAATCATTATGTCAAAAGGATACCTGCACTTCTATGTTTATCACAGCACTATTCACAACAGCAAAGATACGGAATCAACCTAAATGTCCATCAATAGATTACTGGACAAAGAAAATGTGGGATGGATATGTGTGTGTGTGTGTGTGTGTGTGTGTGTGTGTGTGTATTGTATACACATATATATGTATATACAATACACACACACCATGAAATACTACTCTGCCCTAAAAAATAATAAAATCACATCTTTGGCAGGAACATGGATGGAATTGGAGGCCACTGTCTTAAGTGATATAACTCAGAAACAGAAAGTCAAATACTACATGGTCTCACTTATAAGCGGGAGCCAAATAATATGTTTGCATGGACTGGATAGTGGAATAACAGACACTGGAGACTCAGAAGGGGGGAGCGTAGGAGGAGGGTGAGGGAGGAGGAATTATTTAATGGGTACAATGTACACTATTTGGGTGATGTTACACTAAGGGCCCAGGAGTCACTACCATGCAATATATCCATATAACTAAACTGTACTTGTACCCCTCAAAATTATACAAATAATCAAAAAAAGAATTTCATACTGCCAATTTTTAACTGAATTATTCCACTAAAGTGGCAAAAGTTCCCTGACAGATATATGTAATGAACAACTTCAAGATATATAAAGCTAAAACTTAGACTGAATTTTTCTAAACATACATTTAATTAGTATATAGGTTAACATTAAATATTATTTATGCAGCTACTAAAGGTGCTGGGGATATACATGCTGAACATGCTCTGTGTTATACATATGTGGCAGGTGGCTGGTTTGAGCCTAATATTGGGATTCAGACTGGCCCGATGAATTGAAAGGAAAGAAATCCAATAATTTTAATAATTTATTTTCTTGAAGGAATCTAGCCGAGTGTAAAATGAAATGGGCAAGACAGCATTGCATCTGAAGCACATGATGGCATACAGGATGGCCAAGCTCAGTTCATGGATCCAGATCTGAGCCCTGTGGGACACAGAGCATGCTCTTTTGGTACTTGGGAATAAATATTTAATTCAGCGGTGGCAAAGGGAACATTTTTCCCCTTTGGGTGAAAATCAGTACAGGTTTTGAAACAGGACGGATTTCATGGACTTCACCTTTATTTTACAGCTTGAGGGCTTGTGAATTTGGAAACCCTAGGAAACCATCCCATTGGCATGGATCACTGACTAGGTGAATTCCTGAAGCCGTAGCAGTGGTAAGGCACCAGCCTCCATCAGCCCCCCAGGGAAATGAACACCAACAGAAGGCACTGGAAGAGAGCAAGAGAGATTACTAGCCCATATCATACACTCCTGAGACAAGAAATAAGTGTTTCAGATTTTAAATCAGGCCAGCAATTAGAGGTCACAAAGAGTCAGTGGAATTTGGTTGCACATTAAATGTGACCACCTCACTCAACTCGATACTTTAAATCAAAAAA
This sequence comes from Avahi laniger, assembly GCA_963575035.1. Taxonomy (NCBI): domain Eukaryota; kingdom Metazoa; phylum Chordata; class Mammalia; order Primates; family Indriidae; genus Avahi; species Avahi laniger. Next base: position 36,296 of record CAUYSK010098989.1, read on the forward strand.
GAAAAATTTGTAAAGTGTGGTAGCCAGCCTCCAAGATGGCCCCCAGTGAATCTCACCTCTTGTTAGTCATCCCTTGAATAATATCCTCCCACACTGAGTTATGACTGGCCTGTGTGACCAAAATAAGGCTGAAGTAATAACAGGTGACTTCAAGTTCAAGTTGTGAAAGTTATTGCAGTTTCCACCTTGGTCTGTCTCATGAGTTGCTTTCTCTGTGGGAAGTCAGCTCTCCTGTCACAGGGGTAATCAATTCGCCCTATGAAAAAGTCCACGAGTGAGAACTCAGGGATCCAGCCAATAGCAAGTACTATCTTGCCACCCATTTGAGAGAGTATCTTCCACCCATCTTGGAAGAGAACTTTCCAGTCAAGCCTTCAGATGACTGTAATCCCAGCTAATATATTCACAGCAACCTCTCATCCTTTTCGTCATGAGAGATCCAAAGCTTGATCCAGCCAAGCTGCTCCCAAACTCCTCACACAGAGAAACTGAGATCACAAAAGCTTATGCTTGTTTTAAGCCATGGTGTTTTGAGTTAAATTGCTACACAGCAGTAGATAACTTTATGTTTTATAATTATTCTAAAAATTAATAGGAGCTACCTGAGAATTTGAAGCATGGAAGTAACATGATGAAAGTCTAACATGATGAGATCATTTTTATGAGGAGAGATCTAAGACTACAAATAAGAAATAAAAGTGTAATATTTATAGCATAAATGCTTATTTTACTTTAATAAAATGTTTGATATTTTATTAAGACAGACAAAAAGAACTTTTGTGAAAATAACCTTCACAGCATAAAATATTTGAAATAATTAAATAATTTCAAATGGCAACTTTCCTGTATTAAATGTCACTAATGACATTTTTTATATCTACTGTAATTCACATAAAATCACATTTTCTTACCATATTTTCTATCCTTTTAGTCAGAATGTTGATGCCTATATTCCCAATAAAATAATAGACATAGGAGTTATTTTACATGATCAGTGTGTATGCAAACAATGAATAGTAAGGCATTATAATTTAGATATTTAGGGTTCTTTCATCTTTAAAGCAGTCAGGCAATATTGCTTCTAAGTTTTAATACACTGGGATTTTTGACTCATCTCAGATATAGAAAGAATAAACAAGGGAAACAAACAAGAAGCCACACCATACTCTGGATAGCCAATAAATTGTATTTACAGGAAAAAGGAAAAGATATAAAACCCATTAAGACCCACAGTACCATTTTTGCTTGAAATCTTACACCAACTGAGTGTACTATTTTATTTAGTTCTTATTTAATAGACACTTTATATAGTGCTACTGTGTCCCCAGGCTTTGTTACAAGTGTTTTATTAAAGAGTAATTTATTTAGCCACTATTCTAACATTTGATGGCTATAATTTAGTATTTCACATTTATATAGTGTAAATTGTCTTTCCATCCTTAACTTCACAAATTCATCCCTCCGTGAACTAAACACTGTTGAATATTACTGACATTTATTTTTCCGCATATGAGGGCATAAAAACTCTGTAGTTGGAGTATTGGTATGTTTCTCAGTACTTTCAATTCCCAGAGCCATCTGTCCTTGATGCTGTTACATGACTATATATAATGAAATTGATTATTCTTATTGTACACTAACTAGAAATTATGACATAAAAATGATCTTATAAGTTCTTACTTAATCAAGTATGCAAACCTGCAACTTCAGAGAAATTAGTAGGAAAATCTTTCCAAGTATAATATTTGAATTAGCCTTTTGTAGAGTTTTAGAAATAATTATTCATCGGTGCCTGTGGGAAGTAATAACTTATGATGAGTCCGTGGTGAAGAATATTGACATTGTAACAGGCTATATGCTACTGTGATTTATCATCAACACATACGATAAAACAGTAATGCCTCTTCAAGAGCACATTAGGATCACTGTCACATTTGTGAAACTGCCAATGTCTGAACAGGTGTACCCAAGTTTGTACATTTAAAACATGCAAAATCATTTTTAGGTAGATATTAAATGCAAAACATTACTTGAAGTGTTAACTATTTGTTTTAACAAATATGTTGGGATACATCTTTTATAACTGGCCATGTTATGTTTGTTCTAACCACCAGATTATTAAAAGAGGCTTAATACTGTTATGGGGAATGTCTATCCTCTACCCTGGTTGTTTCCTTCCAGATAAAGACTGGTCCAGTAGCCATAACACTGCCAACTTCTCTCCACTTCCAGGGGAGAACAACATATCTGACAGATCATTTGGGAAGAATAAAATTGACATGTACAAGTCAACACCTTGTCTCTGGAGACCAAGTCTTTCCTGGAGAGCACTTCAAACTCTGCTCTTGCAGGAGAGGTGTGTCTAGCCCAGTATCGCCTGGGACCAGGGAAACCTATTTAATTTTGGAGTTTAGTATTAGAAAGTCCCCTTGCCTGCACATTCTCCAGTATATAGTCTTCTAGAAATAAAGTGATATTTTGGTCACCATAAGCTTTATTTCTGTCTTATTTCTTTATTTATTTATGAATTGGGCAAAGAAGAGAGGTGAATCTTATTGGTCCTCCTACAGGACTTAAAAACATCAGTAGTGAGAACAACCAAATACTCTACAAAATGCCAAAATGCAACCACCCAGACACTAAGCAGCATTTGTCACGATTTTCAACTTTTATACTCTTGCAAACTCCTTACATTGTTTGGAGTTACAATGAAGACATTCAAAGAAATTAAGCAAAGGTAAAATTAACAAACCAACATGACTTGACCAAGAAAACCCCAAAGCAAAGGTAATTTTAGGTACCAAGAGACCTAAGAGGCCAACTGGAATGTAATAATTAGGCAATGTCATGCTAACATAAGATCCAAATTCACCAAATTTATCACCTTATTGTAATGCCTTTGCCTTACAAAAGTATACAGATATTTAAAACTTTAAGTATAATTAATCCAAAAACACAAGGGCTAGAATTGCCTATATGTTAATTTCATATAGCATTCTGGGTTTTTTTTAAACTATCTGGAAATGATCAGGGATGTCTTATTTTCTAATTTGTCCTCAAATTCAATTTAAAAAACTAGAAATAAGGCTGGGCGCGGTGGCTCACGCCTGTAATCCTAGCTCTCTGGGAGGCCGAGGTGGGCGGATCATTCTGAGCTCGGGAGTTCGAGACCAGCCTGAGCAAGAGCGAGACCTCATCTCTACCAAAAATAGA
>CAUYSK010098991.1:0-57180 GCA_963575035.1 Avahi laniger
CTCTTTGGCTGTATCGGGTGGACAGACTGATGGTGTTCACTACTGCAATGAATAAACACAATCAAAACGAGTGTCCAAAACAAGAATGCATTTTGATTGGGGTATTATGCACCACAGCTTTCACGTTTCTCAGAAATGAAAGCTTGCTGCTTTCACCAGGGCTAGGTGGGAACAGTGGATTCTCTTTTTATATGAGGAAGGTAAGGTAACTAGTAGCCTTCATTTTCATGTCTTTAAATTCAGAGTATGTTTCTATGACTGTAACTGTATCTTTCTGGCTTGTGGAAGAATTCTTTTCTTGTTTGTTTTTATTACAATGGAAAATATGAAAAGCACAGAGACAGTAAAACTCAATTCATCTGCTTGTCTTTTCCCTGTACATGCTCATGCTGATACCTAGTTTCTTCTATCCCTCTTCTGCCCCCTCATCATAATCCTCACACTCCCTTCTGGGCCTAGCACGTGCTCAGACTATTGGCATTAGTTAGGGGTAGCCACTTCTGGAGAGGATTGGTACACAGCAGTGGAAATCATGTGATACATAGTAACTTCTCCCAACCACTCTCCAGTGAATGACAAACACCGGTGAACAACTTCAGTCCTTTGTCAATGCATATACTAAGCACAGAGTAGTAGAGATATTTCCATCTCAAGCACAGCATTCCATTTTTTTCAAAGACATCCTTGAAATATATTCTAGGGAGAAAACAAAAGCAAAAAGAAAAACAATACTGGTATATTCATGCATGCATTTCTTTGCAAAGTCATGACAGCAAAACAGTGTTAAATTCTGATTCCCTGAATTAAGGGGCTAATCCTAAATCATTGCTTACAGGGGAAGGGGTTACCCATGTTTGGTTTAGGATCAATCACTCCCAGGACCCCATAGTATGTGGAGGAGAATGAATGCATAACTGAACTGATGGTGTTTTGACAGGAAGGAGGAAGGGCAGTCAGCTGTTTCCTTTATCTTGGGGATTATCATCAATATCGCCTAAGAGGGACATCTAGGAATCATTCAATTATTCCTTCCTCTTACTTAATCCGCATATAATCAGTCACCAGGTCTTATATGTTCTCCTTCCTAAATATCTCCTATCCATCTCCTTTTCTATTCCTTGTGCCATTTTCTTAGTTCAGGCTTGCACCATTTCTCACCTGCGTGATTGGGTCAGCCTCCCGACTTGTCTCATTTCCTACAGCATAGCCCTCGAAATGACCCCCCACACTCTGCCAAAATAAGCTTCCTAAACTGCACATATGATCACATCATTGTATTCCTCAAACTACTTGGAAGCCCCCTTTGTTTCAGGACAGCACTCACAGCTCTTCTCTCTGCCATTTCTTCCCCCTGGCTTCCCCCTCAGCCACCCTCTCACATGCACATCACTCCACAGATATAGGGACTACCTGCAGCTCCTCTCTTCCTCCTGGTAGTTTACTCCTCTGAATTTTTCCTTTGCCAAGGATATCCTGTCCCTCTTTTTCACCAAGCAATTTCCTACTTATTTTCAAAGGCAATATATGTGACCTAAACATTTGTACTCCCATAATATTCTGAAATAAAAAAAATAAAAATAGAAATATTAGATGGGGAAAAAAGTAAAATAATATGAAAACAAAATGTAGCATAAATGCAATCTCAAATACAATATTCCTCTCTTAGAAGTCCCACCTAGACTTCTGAGTATAATAAAATGCTCCTTTTCTATGCTTTCATAGCGGCCTCTGCTACACCTTCATAGAATTGACCACAGTTCTGTGATCATTGACTTAGTTGATACTGGAAGCTCCGGTGCTCCTTTAGCTTTGATTTCATGGTGCAGAATGTTTGGTACATAGCAGACACTCAATAAATATTTTTGGAATGTTAAATGAGACATTTGGTGTGAACATCTGTCTTTGACAGGCTCTTTTGGCTGGGAATCAAAGAAATATTGCTCAATCAATGGATCAGTAAAGGGGCATTTGCCTATGAGAAAGGTTTGGTATCATGGAACCCAAAGGTATGGATTAGCTGGCCCAATGAAGACGAGTCCCCATGACTGAGCATTGGGGAGCCAAGTCATTCTCTCCATCCTTCCCTCCATCTCTTTGGGTTTATATGCTCTCTTGTCTCTGCTTCTATCTGCCTACCAACGTCATTCTTCTCTACCTCTGCAGACCAGTTTTCCAACCTGCTCTGGTTTACATGTTTTCAAGCCTAGTCCGGTCCTAACTTTGCATAACATTCTTATTCAGGAACTCATTCAGCATCACTGGTAGCACTGAGTCTTTAATCCAAAGTCTCCATTGAGAGAGAGACCAATTACCCCAACTTTGGTAAATATCCACCATTGGCCCAAGAAAGGCTGAATCAGGCAGTAAAAAATGAACTAACTGGCTATTCCTATGGGTGTTGCAGGGGAAAGGAGGCAATTTTTATAGGAGGATGGTTGTGGTCTACTTTCAGGTGTCAAAGCAATGAATGATGAATCCCAATTCCCCAGTTTATTTAAGCAACTTCATAGGGCCCTAAATCAAAAGTCATACATATCTTTTTTCTTAATAATGTGCTTTCCTGAGGTCCACTAAGCATGTTAGAAAGAGTTGATCTATGTTATAACATCTGGTGATGCTGTCATTCTTCAGAATAACATTCTTCAGGAAAGGCAAAACTGATCGACATTAAGCAGATAAACATATTAAACCAGATTCATTGTTAGTGATTCAATAAAAATAGTGATGAGAATAATGTAGTCCTAAATAAATTTGGCTTACTTGTGTCGTTGTGCTGTTGTTAGTTAGTAATAATGAAAAGGGCTTTGTTTAAGATGTGATTATATTTTGATGATACTCTTGTAAACACGTATCACTGAAATTTGCACCCATCAAAGGAAGACATCTCTAGCTTAGGTACTGAGCTTTCACTTAAAAACAAACAAACAAAACAAAACAAAACAAAACTATCTTCAAAGTTTATGTTATGGGTTGAATTGTGTCCTTCCCCAAATCCGTGTGTTCAAGTGCTAACCTCCATTATCTCAGACTGTAACTTCCTTGAAATAAGATCATGGCAGACATAATTAATCAAGATAAGACCATTCTAGAGTAGGGTGGGCCCCTTATCCAGTATGACTGATGTCCTTTTAAAAGGGGGGAATTTGGACACAGACATATGAAGATGGCAGAGATATGTACATATTTCTACAAGCCAAGGAATGTCAAAGATTGCCAGCAGACAACTTGAAGCTAAGTCAAAGGCATGGAATAGGTTTTTCTTCACAACCTTCGGAGGGAACCAAACCTGCTGACACCTTGATTTTGAATTTCTAGCCTCCAGAACTGTGAGACGACACCTGTTGTTTCAGCCACTTAGTTTGTGGTACTTTCCTATGGCAGCCCTAGCAAACTAATACCCACAATAAAATAAAATTAGAGTCAATAAGCTTGAAAATCATACAAATATTAGCTAAAATTAGCAACTCTAAGATGATCGCTAACTCTTCCAGAAAAGCAAGTACATATCTGAGATCAGCATGCGACGTGTTCAGTTCCCTAATTGTAGTACAGGGTTCAGAGGCTCCTTGCTTCTGTGAATCTTTCTTGGAATGTTTTCCTTTGTTCTCCTCCCTCATTGAATTTGACCCGATTTGGGGGCACACATAATTACCACTCCTGGAAGTCTTCCACATTGAGACCATGCATGCTTTCCTACCTCAGTTTCCTTATTTATAAATCAGAGATACAATGAAAAATATCCCCTAGAATTTATGTGAAGACTGGGTGAGAAAAAGCAAGTGAAGTGTTTAGTAGTCCAGTGACTGGCACAGAGGATATATGTAATAAAATTTACCTATTTTTATCAAAATTATAAAATATTTATAGCCCAAAATTTGTATTTTGAGACCCATATCCTGGGATGATTACCTACTTTTTTTCTGTTGGTTAAGGTCCATCTTTCCAAGTAAATAATATTTTAAATATATCTGTCATGTAAATAAATCATTTTTGGAAAAAAGTGATCATAGTTTTATATTCCATGTTTCTTCCCCATTATCCTCAAAATCTTGCATAATGATGAGCACAGAGCATATGCTAAGAGGTGAACAAATATGTGATGTATGAAGAGATTGATAAATTTTTCTAAGCAAAATTGGAAATTGAAATAAAAACAATACCATTTGCAAAAGCATAAAAATATAAAATACTTAGATACAAATCTGACAAAAGATGTGAAAAATCTATGCAATAGAAAGTAAAATGCATAGCTGAATTAAATTAATGAAGGCATAAAGAAATGTAGAAATATAATATAATTAGTTGAAGGACTCAATATTTTTAAGATGCCAGTTTCTCCCAAATTGATTTATAAATTTAACACAACCCTATCAAATATTTCAAAAGATTTTTGTAGGTCTTGACAAGATGATTCTAAAATTTACATAGAAACTCAAAAGACAAGGAAAAGCCACAAGCAATTTGAAAAAGAACAAAGTTTGAGAATTTACACTACCTGACTTCAAAATTTATAAAGCCACAGTATTTAAAACAGTATGGTACTTATTTATAAAGATGTACAAATAAAGAAATGAAACAGAATAGAATCCAGAAATATTCCCTAACTATATAGACAAGCAATTTTTGGTAAAGGTGCAAAGACGATTTAGTGTGGAAAGAATAATCTTTCTAATAAATGGTGCTAGAACATTTGGAAATATATAAGCAAAAAATAAATTTCTATTCATATGTCCCACTACATAAATAACTAACTTAACATGGATAAAAGAACTAAATGTACAACCTAAAACCATAAAATTTCTAAAATAAAATACAGTATGAATTTTTTGTGGCCTGGAATTAGGCAAAGATTTCTTAGCTGTGACATCAAAAGTGTGATTTATAAAATCATAAATTGATAAATTCTTCTTCATCAAATTTCAAGCCTTCTGCTCTTCAAAATACACTACTGAAAGATTGAAAAGAAATATATAGATTGTAATAAAATAGTAACAATTATATATCTCATAAAGGATATATCAAGAACTCTCAAAATTGAACAATAAGAAAAAAACGCAATAAAAATATGGTCCAAAAAATTTGAACAGACACCTCATCAAATTAGATGTGGCCAATAGGCACATGAAAAGATGCTTATCCTCATTAGTAATTAGGGAAATGCAAATTAACCCACAAGAAGATACTTCTACACATCTATTAGAATGACTGAAATTGGAAAAAAAAAAAAAAAAAGACTGACCATACTAAGTCTTCGAGAGGATGTGGAGATGCGGAGGAATCCTTACTCACTGCTGGTTAGAATGTGAAGTAGTACCAGCACTTTAAAATAGGCACTGACACTTTTTGCAAAAGTAAAGCACATGTCTAATCATTCCTATCTTGCCTATTACCCAAGAGTAATGAAAACATATGCTCAAAGACTTGTACATGGATATTCACAGTAGCATTGGTTGCAATAGCCAATAACTGGACACACATCAAATATCTACTAACTGGTGAATAAGATGAACAAATTATGGTATGTTCATATGATGGAACACTACTCAACAATAAAAAAGAAGTAACTATTAATACATGCAATGACATGGATGAGTCTCAAAATAATTTTTTCTGAGTGAAAGAAACCAGACAAAAGAATATATGTTGTGTCATTTTAATTTTTTTAAAATTCTAGAAAATGCAAATCAGTCTATAGTGGCAGAATGCAGGTCAGGTGGCTCAGTGACAGTGGGGAAGGTGGTAGGAGGGAGGGAATGACAAAGGGCGGTGAAGGGAACTCTTGGCTGATGGATATGTTCATTGTCTTGATTGTGGTGATCATTTCATATGCATGCCGTAACTTATAAAATGGTGCAATTTAAATAAGGGCAGTTTGATATGTTCCAATTATGTGTCTCAATAAAGTGGCTGCACCACCAAAAACAGTATAAATAACAACAATAAATCAAATAACAAATAAACATGGAGCTAAGGAAGCCAGCCACGCTGAAGTTATGTCCTTTATGATTTCCTTTTCATAAAGTTCCTGAGTAGACCAAACTACTTAAGGGTGATAGTAGGAGGGAAACTTCTCAGGGAAGAATGATCTGTATCTTGATCTGTATAGTGGTTATATGTGAAAAAATGAAAAAGATATTTAAATGACAAAAAAAGGAATGTCTTTTAGAAACAATCAAATACAAAACAATGGAATGGAACACAAAGAATTTGACTTCCCAAATTATTTTCTTTGAAACATTGATGCTTCCTGTCTGCTTCCTACTCCCTTGGAGATTTTGATGCAATTAACATCATAGAAGCTCTGAAGATTTTGCAATGTAAGAACTTGCTTAACTTTGTTTAAAACTAGCATTTCCAAGACTTATTGGACAACTGACTTATTTAACACTTTTAAACATCTGATGGAACAAGTGTTCCAAAGGGATGTATTTTAGGAAATGCTAAGCAAGCCAATTAAAAATATAGCATTTAGAATCTATGGAGGTTCAGAGAGGTTAATTGTTTTTGTCAGAGCTCACACTGCCTGCAAAGGTAGCGGCAGGATTGAAAACGCAGGGCTGTCTGACTTGAAGGCCATTCCTTATTCCTCCCATCGTCACTTACCTGCTTTGGGCCTCAGTTTTCTCATCTATAGAATGAGGAGATGAGAACATACAAAGTGTGAGACAGCAATTGTGAATTGTAATAAACATTTGAGTGCTGGTGTCTCTTTGATAAAATTACTTCTTTTCCTTTGGGTAAATACCCAGTAGTGGGATTGCTGGATTGAATGGTAGGTCTACTTTTAATTCTTTGAGGAATCCATACTGTTTTCCATAGAGGTTGCACTAATTTGCAGTTTCACCAACGGTGTTAAATGTTCCTTTTCTCTGCATCCATGCCAGTATCTATTGCTTTTGGACTTTTTAATAAATGTCATTCTAACTGGGGTAAGCTTATATCTTATTGTGGTTTTAGTTTGCATTGGAATCAACTCGAGTGCCCGTCGGTTCATGAGTGGATTAATAAAATGTGGTATATGTACACCATTGAGTACTACTCAGCCATAAAAAAGGTGAATTAATATCTTTTGCAACAATTTGGTTGGAACTGGAGACCATTCTCCTAAGTGAAGTATCTAAAGAATGGAAAAACAAATACCACATGTACACACTATTAAATTGGAACTAACTGATGTGCACACATGTGCACAGAGGGAAGTAAAACTCAGTGGAAAGCAACCAGAGGGAGGGAGTAGGGAGGGAGGGGAATATAAACCAATGGGTATTATGAACGCTATTTGAGTGACGTGCACACTTATAGCCCAGGACTCAAACATTACAAAAACGATCCATGTAACCTAAAACCTAAAACAATCCATGTACCCCCTTAATGTATTGAAATAATTTTTTAAAAATTAAAAAGGTATGAGATAGCAATTGGTGCTTTCTCCATCTGTGTTTTAGGGAGGCTTAATGAAACTTTCTGAGCTTTAGATTTCTTGTCTGTAAAATGAGATTAATAACACCCCAACTGAGGTGCTTGTCTTCTTCTCATTTTGTGATTTAAGAAACAGGCAGGTAAAATAATACACTTTAAAAACTTGTCCAGACACCCACCTCTCCCGATGCTTGATTACTCTGTGTGTCAAAGATCAGCAATTATTCTTCTGATCGGGTTCCTGTCAAGGAATACCTTTAGGCGTGGCACACACAGATAATCATTAAATGTCCCACCTCACTCAACCAGCTTTACGAAAAGTATAATTTGAATTTGAATATCTGATGTATATATTAATAAAGAGAATAGGCATTATTTATGGTATAACATGCCCAATGATCATGCTACTTGTTCACTTCTATAAAAATATTATTTAATTTGATCCTCATAAAACTCTAAGAGGAAAGTATTATTACGCCTATTTGCACATTGAAAAAATAAATACTAGAGTATTCAATCAACTACGTAAACTTTGTAAGTATTAAGAGGTGGAATCATGGCTTAAACCACAACCCCTCCTTTCGAGAGTCTCTCTGTTTCCCTCCAGGTCAGTGCTGGTTTGCTTGCTTCATTGTGATTTAAAAGGTGCTCATAGATCAGGGATCTGCCTAGGGCTTAGTGCTCCATTTTATTTTATATCTTACAGAGGAGAACAGAACTCACCTATGTTGCATTTCCGAAGCTTTGTAATTCAAGGTTTGGAAAAATGTGTTTTTCATTATATGTATATGCTATTTATAAAGTTCTAGGGATCTTTCCAAATTTCTCTTTGAGAAAAATAAAAGCAACATCGAGTTTGATATAGGAGTAGAATAAAGAAGAATATAGAAATCTACCTGCCCCATATCTCAAATAAGCAATAAATAAATAAAAGCCACGCAGCCTTTTTCTTTAACGTCATGGAAGTTGACATTGAAAGGACGACACTGTTAATAAACATAAAAAAATTACTGTACGCAATGCCCCTTTGTTGGCTTAACCACCTATGGCTCAACTTGTTGTCTTTAAGAGTTTGTTTTACATCACTTGAAGAGTACTGAGCAGAGATAAATGGTGTGACCCTGCTCCAATTCAGGAGACCACATACCAGAGAAGTCTGATAAAGCCAGCCTAACAGAGAAAAAATGAATACAACCGCCTGGCATTATCGTCTTGCCATGATAACTACCTTTTTATTTTTTTTCTCTCTTTATAACCTCAATGAAAACTCAAGCCACTTATCCTTGGGGCCGGCACTTTTTCTTTCTTTACTGCCATGCCCTTTCCTCTCTTGGAAAGTAAAATAAACTTCTTGCTTCAAACGTATCCTAATCTTTGAGTCAAGAATTCCTTCTCATCCTGCATATGAACTTGATCCCTAACAGACGTTATCATAATATGCCCTTCCAAATTATCAGGAAATAAAGGTGTGTTTATAGAAAACTAATTCATAATGCAAAACACATTTATAGTTGCACAAAAACATGTGACATGCATATCGGCGTCACTATCTGAATAATCCAATGTTATCAATTGGAGTAGCTTCTAAATGATTCTCTGAAAATGTCAATTATTTTATAGAAATTAGCCAATAATATTTATTAGCCATTTATTTATTTAAAAAACTCATAGTTTTGAGTATCTACTGTATATCACATCCCATGGTAGATGGAAAGATAAAGTCATTCTTGATTCCTCACTTATGTAACATATTCATATATCATATTTTAAAGGAATTTTTTAAAAGTATAAAAAACTACAGGATTATTAATTAAAGCCACTAAGTTTAAGAAAAATAAAATAAAATGATAAAATGTCAATAAATTCAAATGGCCATGGTGAAAAGCTTTGCCCCCTCTGGTCCTCGGGTACCTGTCTGATCTCATCTGACACCACTCTCCTCTACCTTCTTATTTCTATAGTTTTATATTTCTTAATATTTCTACCTTCTTATTTCTATAGTTTTTTCTTTTATTTTTATTTGTAGTGTCATACGTTGTTAAAAACAGTAGGCAAGAAATATAGGCGTATTAACAGCAGTTGTGAGAATCCCTTGATCTAAGTGTTTATTCTCCTAACATTTATTGAGAACCTACTAGGTGCAGGAACCAGGTTAGATGCTGGATTAAAGAGCTGACCTCTATAATTGGGTAACTCTGAGGCTTCTTGCCAAAGATCAGTCATGCCCATCAGCTCTGTTTATGAGTATACCTGATGAACTTAGGAAATATCCTTTTTTAAGTATCCCAAACGATCCAGTCACATGAGTCATGCCTAGTATGTTGTTAAACCATTGTATTTGGCACAGATGGCATAATATTAATAGCTCCCATGTTGGTAAAGTGACTGGTACATTCAAATATATAACTATCCATTTGATTTTATTCAAGTTATAACTTTCTACAGCATACTACCTCGAAAGTGTTTCCTTCTTCTTCCTTTCCCCTTCTCCTTTCTCTTTCTCTCCCTCCTTCCTTTGTTCCTTCCTTCCTTCCTTCCTTCCTTCCTTCCTTCCTTCCTTCCTTTCTTCCTTCCTTCCTTTTTTCATTTTCTTCATTGTTGTCTAGGGTATACATGACAAGCAAGTAGCTTACAACCTAGAGTGGCAAAGAAACAAACAATGATGAAAATATGAGGAGAGTAAAGGGTAGGAGAATGCCACTGTAATTAAAGTTTCATTCTTGAGATTTTGTAGGCTTATTTTTACAAGAGAACTATAGGCAATACTTGGCTACCATATTTTTATATTCAGTCATCCATGGGCTCTGATAAGAAGCCAAGTTTTCTAGAAGGCAGTGGCCTTCAGTCACACAATGCATCTGACATATGCTATACAGTTTCCCAGGCAGAACCGACTCGTTTGTAGGCTGGCTTAGGCTAAGCAATCTATTGATTTGAAGTTCTGATTTCTTTTATGAAGAGCATGATCAGTACACAATAAAGTGCTAAAGCTGAAGGGAGACTTGCTGATGAGAAACAAATGATTCTGCCATTTGCATTGATTGCTAATTGATTAAAAAGGGACTAAGTACAAACCTACACAATTCATTCAGAGAAGAAACAGATCCACTAGTGGCTGCAAAGTGTCTGTGTTCATCTTGTTCTGTGAGTTGTTTCTGAGGAAGGGGGTATTCTGGTCAGGAGAGATGGACCCTTTAGCTTAAAGTGATGTTCATGCAAAGAATCTAGATATGAGATATACAGAATAGTATTTCTTAGAAGTGTAGGGAGAGCTGAGCATTCTTGATTGTGGAACTATACTGATTATTAGGTCCATATCGAGCAGTTTACATAATTAGCTATCTCCGAAAAATTAATTGTGGTCATGAGACAAATCCCTAACATAGTTTTGAAACTGGGAAATTTGTTTTAGCAATGCCATATAGACCTGAGGAAAAGCATTCTTGGCTTTTTCAGGTATAATGGGCCCAGCAATGGGCCCACACATGTGCTGTATCATCTCCATCTGAGTGAGAAGAAATAAGCAAACCAACCACACATTTGTGGCATGAGAGAAGTATGCAAGTTAATGTTTTCTTTGGTCTACAGGTAAGTTCAAGGACATAGCTTCTTACTCATGTCCTAGAATCCAATGTATGAGGTCTGAAAGATCAAAGAAGAAAGAAGAGATGCCACCAGCTTTTAGCAGAGTATGTTATTTTTTAAAAGGGGTAGGCGAGTAACCTAAATGTCCATCAGTAAAGGAATGATAAAATCCCTTTATTTGAAGAGGTGTAGAGCTAGGGCTATTTTTATGTTATTTAACTGATTCTTTATGCATATGTATTGTTTCTATAAAATAAATTTTTTAAGAACAAAAGAAAAAAAAAAGTGAATGGTGTCTGTTTGGTGGTCCAGCGCTGGTATTCTCCACTACAGTCATGAAACCTGGTCAATCGATTACAGCGGATGTCTACTGCAGCCAATTGGACGAAATGATGAGGATGCTTGCAATTAAGAAGCTCAGATTGGTCAATAGAGACAGGCCGATCCTCTTGCAAGACAATGTTCAACCACATGTCACACAAATAATGCTGCTCAAACTAGAGCAGCTGGGCTTGGAAACTCTCTGTCATCCACTGTATTCACCAGACCTTGCACCAACTGACTACCACTTCTTCCAGGCTTTGGACCACTTCTTGCAAGGAAAAATATTCAATTCTCAACAAGCTGTGGAAAACACCTTTTGTAATTTCATTGCCACTCGCTCTCCAGGCTTCTTCACTGCTGGCATAAACAAGCTACCATTAAGGTGGCAAAGCTGTGTCAATAGTTTAAGCACAAACTTTGATTAATTGTACTGATTCTTGTTTGACATATAATAAATTACACTTCTGAGTTGGGAAAAAAAATACATTATGGTAAAGAGGCACAGTGGAATGCATATAAAGAATGAGATATTTCTATTATTATTTATATAGGAAGGTGTTCAATATAATTGCAAGAGAATAAAGACAACACAGTTCACTATCATAGAGAAAAAGTACACTTATATGTGTATATGTACATATATACATGTATGTGTGTGTGTGTTTAAGTACGGAGAGATCTGTAAATACACAGAAACAATTCAGGAACAACAAACGTATAGACGAGAATGGAAAGTAGGACTAGCTCTGGTGGACAGGTATTGCACTTATAATTTCTCTCTGTGCGTATGTTTATATGTATTTGCATGTGAGGTGTGTATGCATGTGTGTGTACATGTGTGTGTGTGTGTCTGTCTATATGTATGTGTGTGTTTCCAGAAAGACATTAGGGCCAATCACCCTTTGGTTAATTATAAGATTGAATAGTTTTAAATTTGGGTGTTTTGATCCAAAATTATAAGTGAAAATCAACTTCAATGAACTACAAACCTATTTTAGATTTAAGGGAAACTATCATTATTCTCCTGGTAATGATAAACAAGGAGATCTACAAATATTTTGAGTTAACTCTGATGACAGCACAGGATATCTTCTGGCTATTGCTCTATTGTTAAATCATGTCTAAGATCTCGTTTATATCAATATGTTCTCCAACATTTGCAATTTTAAATCAACTTGGACATGCCAATGTGAAATCAGGTTAAAAATGGAGTCTTTGAAATAAATGTAGACCTACCGTTAGATCCAAAAAGTCCAGTGCTGGGTATCTACCCAAAGGAAAAGAAGTCATTTTATAAAAATAATAAAAAAAAAGACACCTGCACTTGAATGTTTATCACAGCACAATTCACAATTAAAAAGGTGTGGAACCGACCAAAGTGCCCATCAGTTGACAAATGGGTAAAGAAAATATGGTGTGTGTGTGTATGTGTGTATACATTATATATGTAATTATATATAATGGAGTACTACTCAGCCACAAGAAGGAATAAAATAATGTCATTTGCAGCAAGTTGGGTGGAACTGTCATCCTAAGTGAAGTATCTCAGGAATGGAAAACCAAACACTATATGTTCTCACTAATTAGTGAGAGCTAAATGATGGGTACACACAAGCACAAAGAGATATAAATGACATTGGAAACCCAGAAGGGGAGAGGGTGGAAGGTAAGATGTGGGATAAAAACTTACCTGTTGGATACAATGATCGGGCACAATGAACACTACTCTGCTGATGCACACACTGAAAGCTCTGACTTAAGCATTATGCAAGGTATCCATGTAACAAAAACATTTGTACCCCCTTGATATGTTGAAAAATGAATGAATCAATAAATAAAAAAGAATGGAGTCTTTATTTATTGCTTTTTAGGTTGAATGCAAATACAGTTCCAGATAATATGTGTTAGCCAGTTATAATGGGCATCATAATATTTTAGCTTTCTCACTCTTTGTACCTTCTCTGAAGGTGGCTGTGGATAGCCTTCCCCCTCACGTAGGACTTCTAATAGTATTTGAATAAAATCAATATGTGATATTGATTTGCTCCCTGATCCCTGAATGGTGTACATTTTCTAACCATGCTTCACTGCAGGCCATCCTATAATTTAACCATTTGGCTCCATCCCTAACTCGAGTTCTCCTTGCCCTCTTTCACCAACCTCCAGGTAATGTGTTTGGTAGCAATACTCACATATGGCACCCATAGTAAACTATGTCACATTGGTTTTTACAGACAAAGTGGAACTGGGTATGCAGCTGCGGCGCTTTTTAAGGGTCAACCTAGAAGAGCTGTAATACGATTCCCAGAACTGCCTTCCTGTTAGGTTTGAGTTAAGGTTGGCTGCACAGAAATCTGTGCATGACCAGGAAGGTGAAGCGAAACAGTTGTCCTTACACTCGGAAAGTTGGGAGTAGGGCTCGGGGCCGCACCGCAGTTAATGCAAGTTGTCACTGACCTGCTGGATCTTCTTGCTGATGAAGGGCAGTAGCTGGGCCCCTCTCCTCCAGCCCCCGCTATCTATATTCCTTCTGTCTCTTCAAGTCTTAGGTCAAGTTCTTGTACAGATATGTGGCCACAGGAATCAGTTCTTTCTGCAGATCACTCCTGTGCCATCAAAGTTGCAGGCAGCAGGAGACAGAAATGACTCCCATTTGCTCACAGGTTCCCATTTGTCCTCATGGGTTGCAACTTGTCCTTGCTTTCCCACTTTATGTCCAGCTTTTCTTCCCAACTTCAGGTCCTGCTGACCCACACTGACTCCAGCCTCACCGCCAGATCCTGCAGTTACGTAAGATTCAGTCCCTGTAATAATCCCCATGCTCTGTGGCAGTCACATTGGGCTACTTCCCTGACTGAACCCTAAATAACACGATGGCAGACTCATTTCTCCAATAGTTAGCATATTAGGAAGGTCTGAGGGACAGGAAAGGAGCCCGCGGAGCTGGTGCTTACTCATCGTGTTCTTTATTTAACTCATCCACGCTGTGTGTACGAGTGAGCACCTTCCTCGGCTGGTGGAGCATCTCAGAATTCCTTGCTGGGAATAATTTGGAAAACTTACAACCAGGCTTTGGACCCCAAACAAAATTTGCTCAAGCACATCCTTATGGGAAACAAAAGTTTTGCTTAGCTATCACCCCCTCTCTCTTGGATGGGGAAATATCTGAAAAACAGAAGTGTATATATTAATAATATCGTGCTTGTGCTGCCGAAGTCCTAATGGTGTTTACCTGAAATGTTTTTCTATCACTCCCAAACTTTTGGGTTTCTGTTGGTGATTGGCAAGGAACAGATTGCACTTTTCCTGAACTGAAATCTAATGAATGCCACAAAGTGAAAATAAACTGGAGACACTTGAAAAAAGAAAAAAGAAAAGAAAAGAAAACTCACTTCAAGAAATCTAAGCTTTCTTCCCCCCCCTTCTCCCCTCACTTGCAGCCAACTAAGCTCCCCACACATTCTGATCGTCTCCCCGCACGGTGTCTGCGGTGGTGACAACTGATTCATGTGTTCATTTGCATATCCCCCGGTGCCAGCAGCAGAATGCAGAACGGGGCCTCCTGCTCTGGCAGCCAACACAGCACTGGCAAATCAGGGAGCTGTCAGAAACAGCTGTCCATTAACGGAGTTTGTGGAAACAACCAGGAGCTGTTTGAAAATGCTAGGTGGTAGAATTTAATTGGAGTAGCAACTGTTCAAAATTAAGATTAAAAGGACCAGTCAGTCAATGAAGATTTCATGACACCTTAAAAATAACGTTTCAGGTTTGATTAATGCTACACGAAGTTTGCACATTTCTCTCCTTTGCCAGTAGGGCTCCTTTGCTGGTAGTTGATTCAGTGACTGTATCTCGCAGTGAGAGCTCCAGGGTTCCAAAGGTCAGATATCTTATTCTCTATGCTGAAATCCTTGTTGCTGTAAGAAAACAGGATTTTAATAGGAAGTGCGTGCAGATGGAACAGAGACAGCCAAGGGGAAGAGGAAGAAGCAAAGCTGGCAGGTTTGGAGAGGGGCATCTATTTATCAGCAGCGTGAGTGTGACTCAGCTCCATCCCGTAAATCCTCATGGCCAGACACAGGAATTGACAGAGCACATTCCCTTCCGGGCCACAAGGCCAGGGAGCAAAAGGAGTCTGGTCTCCACGGCCCATTTGATCCTTGGCTTCTCCCCTGGGCGTGCCAAAAGGGTATCAGATGTTGGCAAGATTGAAGTGAGGATGGGGAGTGTGTGTATGGGGTCATTGAGATTTGAGGATCAGTAATAGTTTCCTAAAGAGACTTTTTTCCTCCTGAAAAATCTCAACTTCAACATTTCACTAAGATTAGAAAATAATTCTAGTATGCCAGACATAGCTACTTGTAATCTGGAGCAAAATTCATAACCCCAAACCTCAAATTTTAACGATTTTTAATTCATGATTGAAGTCTAGGTGCTCAAGTCAACATTCTGGGTGCCACACTCTTGACTCCTGTTGCGGTCATTTCGTTGAATTCTTTGACGTTTATTGTGAAATAGATTGACTGTCATGCCACTCCTCATAAATGTCCATTTTAAAATTGATTTAAAGGCAAGCATATTGAATTTAATTGAGAATGACAGCACATGTACATTATGTTTAGATGTGATTTTTTTTTTTTTTAACATCATAGCAGATATACCATAGAGTAAGGACAATGAGTGCAAGGCTACAGTTCCAGATAGGTAGTGCATGGCAGCCAGGAGAGGAAGTGACAGCTGGTGGCTTAGTAAACAGATTTCAGTTTAGGATTTTCTAAACATTTTAATATGCTTCTCCACTGTATCTTTTGTTCCCAATTCAATAACAAAGCCGTTTCCTATTTGTTGCCTGGAAATATCAGATTGGTTAGAAAACAGATATAGAAAAAAGGAAATCATTTGGTATTAAGGCAAAACATTTCTAAATATCTGGTGCAATGTTATAGCAATCTGGGGGGAGGGTGAGAGAAAGGGAAGTTCTCCAAAAGAAGCAAGCCTGAGAATGTTTGCAAATGGAAATAGATGGCATTGCATTCCTCTGAGGCTTTTTCCTTAAATTATGATCTTTCTTCCCAAACGTTGTGCATCCTCTAACTTCTACCAAACTGATTAAGAGCTTCAGCTGACTGGTGGTGTTTCGAAGGAGAAAATAAAAGCTGTGCAGAGTGAAATTGACTGAATGGCACAGAAGTTATTACTCCTATTAACAACCCTGATCCTTTTAACAATACCTTTGCATTGATCTTCCTTAATATACTTATAAATTATATTTGTTAGTAGTCTGTAGATTCTTTTGGATTTTCTACATATGCCATCATTTCATCTGCAAATAAAAACATGTTTTACTTTAACAAAAAAGGATGTCAGTCATCGAAAGCAATGGTTATCTCTGAGTCCCATGGTGTGGGTGGCATACATTGCCTATCTCAATGAAAAGCACCAATTTGGGTTTGTTGTAAAAATCTGTAAATACTGTCTTATGGCAGCTAGTATTTAATTGTTGCCAGCCTCAGAGGAAAATGTGATTGAGTCCTCTGTGCTGCTCACATTGTTCGTGTGAGATGCAATAAGGCAAGTGGAGCTGTTCTTTGAGTGGAAATGTTCCCCTCCAGCTTGAGAGAATGAGAGAAATGCTTCAGAATTCAGCTCTTCCCTTGCTGTTTTTAGTTAAATTAAGCTCATGATCAGGAGATAGTGTTGCTGCATTGGCCCATGATATGACCAAAGGAAAATGTTATCATTTCTGGGACTCGTAGAGCGTCTAAGTGAAGCGGTTGTTGGGAAATCTTAGCTTTGAGTAAAATGATAATTGAAATCAAGAAAGAATTAAACGTAACTTGGAAACTATCCTTTCATTTCACTGCATTCTACTGAGAGGATCACAGAAGGCATCCATGTTTCAACAGCATTCTGGTCTCAATTTTCTCAATTCTAGTTTGAACATTCAGGAAGGATGCAGATGACACCAATAGATTTATAAAATGTATTACTGAGACTTACTGGTGCTGGCTCAATTAAAGCCTGGCATATAGTAAGGAATATTGGCCAGGTGCAGTGGCTCACGTCTGTAATCCTAGCACACTCTGGGAGGCCGAGGCCTGAGGATTGCTTGTACTCAGGAGTTCAATACCAGCCTGAACAAGAGCAGGACCCTGTCTCTACTAAAAATGGAAAAATTAGCTGGGCATGGTGGCGCATGCCTGCAGTCTCAGCTATTCAATAGGCTGAGGCTGGAGGATCGCTTGAGCCTGGGAGTTTGAGGTCGATGTGAGCTAGGTTGACACCACAGTACTCTAGCCCGGGCAACAGAGTGAGATTCTGTCTCAAAAATAGAAATAAATAAAGAAGGAATATTGTGAGGATTTGAAGAAAGAACAATGAAAAAAGTGGGATCAAGACAATTTCATGATCTCTCTTAGGATTTTTGCTTTTGTTTTCTTCTCCCCTAAGCAACTCAGCTATCTCTTTATGTCCCCTTAGAACTCTGGCTTGCACATGGCATTCGATTTGTGTCTGCAGCATCTCACCAAAAATCTGTTTCATTGTCTTCCAACGCACTCAGCTCTACTCCTTTCCCAGTGTCCCTTGCTGTTAAGGGTGGTCATATGACACTTTCTCCTCAGTGGAATCTGAAGAGAAGCAACAGCTTCAAGGTCTAGGTTTCAAGAGGAGGATGTCCCTCATGCATGCTCTTTCTCTTCAGGGGATGGCCAAGTCACAAAGGCCCTAGAGGATGGTAGAGCTGCAAAGGGAAAGGATCCTGGTTCCTGGAACCATTGCTTGAGGAAAGCTATCCACTGGCTAGAAGCATCTAATGGAGACTGTTACATGAGTGAGAACAAATTTCTCTTTTGTTTGAGGCCTTAAAAGTTTTCATCAGTTATTGCATCCTGGCCAAAGGGAGCGTATGCATGTGATCCTGAACTTCATAACCCAGTTTTTATTTCTGCCACCTACTGTTATTCCTCCAGCCCATCTATTTTCCACACCCACCCATCTAACTGACCAGCTCATAGTTTTATTTGAGGTCAGGCATGCAGTAAGTTTCTGGCCAGCTGACGTGTCAGCTGTAGCTGCTCATCCACACCTGTGCAATGGGCTCTGGTCATTGTGTGTAGTCACAGCTGCTGAACTTCACCTGCAGAGAACAGTGTAAGGGCCACAGGGTAGAAGAATGGCTCCTGGGTGGAGGTGCAGCAAAAACCAATGGGGGAATTGCTTACCTGCTATTATGAGCTTGCAGTAGAGAGCAGTCTTTCGCAGCTCTCAGGCGTGAGGCAGGAAGTGAAAGCTATCTCAGCAAGCTTGCAGGAATGCTTCTACCTTTTCAAGATGGATTCTGATTAAACTGGCATGTGTCAAAATTATAAATGGGCCATTATTGCTATCATCCTCAAACGTTTTTTCCTCTCCTAATAACCAATCTCCTTCTTCCTCCAAATGAAGACATTCTTTTGTTTACTCAGGAATTCACATGAGGACTGCAATCTTTGTCCTTCAGGGGTTTCCAGTGCTGCAGGGACCATGGGAGGCGATACTAGGACTAGAGGTGCAAAGATGAATAACATAAAATATGATTTCTGTTCATATTTGCGGCATATGACAGGCATCCACAGGGCAGGTAAACCCTGCAATCTGCAGGAAATGCTGTGGAATCCCTTGGGGGAGTGGTCCCAATGGAAACAGAGCTATAGCTGGTCAGAATTAGCTATTAAGACAATGTTACCCCACTTTGTTTTTACCCCACAACTGAGAGGATAGAGGGGTAGAGGTGCCTTTAAAACATGCAGGCAGAAGGGGAAATTAGATATATTGCAACCTCAAAGATTACAGGAATATCAAGTTTTTTACAAGACATGGCATAAATAGCTCAAATCAACAAGGGAATATCTTTAAACAGTTAAACTGATTTTCTTTCATTATTAATAATAGCCTCTTCTGTTAGAATCCTTAAATTTCTGGTATAATTTGCAAATTAGTTTTATTTATTCTTAAAATTGATACAATTTTAAAACATTTTAGTTGAATCTCCTCTACTGAAATACATGAAAAGTGATGGGCCTTTCCCTAATGTGAATAGGTTGGAAGCTACAGATCAGTGAGCCTAGGAGGATGATGGCCCTGGCACACTAGGGGCACGGGGTGACTTGTTACTGCCAACAGCCTGTATTATGGGTCTCTTAGGGCACTTCCTTATTTCACATGTCAGCAATTGCTTGGGATTGTGGTATATTTTGGCTTACTCATTCATGGATTCCAGTATATGGCAGGTAAAATCAAATATCTTGAGATTTAACCACATGGAGTAAGAAGCTGACATAGTTGCCTTTATCAAGAGGATCAGAGTGAAAAAAAATATACATGTATCACACATATATGGATGTTCACACAATGACATCTAACAACTTTTATCCAGCTTGCCTTTCGTACATAATACACCTGCTGGAGAAAGGCAGGCATGTTAGGATAACATGGGTAGCCTTAACAAAATGAATTTTAAAGCCCTTAATAGAGTGCTTTTGTGCTTATTAAGAGTGTTCTGACCACAACTAGGACACAAGTTGAGCTGAGAAATTTCTTTATTTAGCAGTAGAAACAACTGGAAACAAGAGTATCAGAGGATTCTCCTTTGTGCTGCCTGTGGCTGCCCTGCCTGACAGCTCAAAAGAACATCAGAAAAGAGATTATTTTGTGACACAACCAAAATTACATTTTTTAAGTTTGTATTTTTTTTTTTTTTTGGAGATGAGTCTTGCTATATTGCCCAGGCTGGAGTGCAGTGGCAATTCACAGGCCCTGCGGCCTCGAATTCCTGGGCTCAAGCGATCCTCTTGTCTCAGCCTTCGGAGTAGATGGGATTACAAGTACCCACCACCATCCCCGGCTTATGTATGCATTTTTTTGATGGGATATGAACACTTTAAGATTATATGTATACAGACATAATACAATTCTTCCAGAAAATATTTACCTAAATAACTTTTATTATTTTTCTTTCTAATGGGGAGGTGTTTTTCTCATATACACAGCAGTCTAATCTGTTGTGTGTGCATT
The DNA here is from genome assembly GCA_963575035.1 of Avahi laniger. NCBI lineage: Eukaryota > Metazoa > Chordata > Mammalia > Primates > Indriidae > Avahi > Avahi laniger. The sequence continues at coordinate 20,383 of CAUYSK010098991.1, forward strand.
CATGGCAGGTTTCCACTGGTTTTACACCTTTGCACTTGAACTATTTCTCCAATATTACCATATTTAGACATGCAATGGAGTTTTAAAAAATGTAAAGGAAGAAGAAAAGAAAGATACTCCTAGCATAAGGGAACTAGGCAATAGAGTATATTGCAAAACGGGATGGGACCCATCATGTAAATTCATGCTTTGTTGAGCTTTTTTTTTTCAGTTGTCTGTGTTTGCTTAATCCTTATGGTAATGATTTCAACTACAGAAATATTGAAAAGGTAAGATGAGAAGAAAATTAAAAAGAACCATACAGTACAGTGTTGAAGAGCTCTGGCTCAAGAACCAAGAACCAATAACTAAGGTGAGGAGCCAATCATTATAAAACCATAATTGTGACTTTGAACAACATTTGGAACTTAAGTTTACTCCTTGGTAAGATATGAATAATATGCTTTCTTGGGAGAGAGAAATAATTTACTCCATTTAAAATAATACAGATGACATCTGGCACCTGACGGTGATCACCACGTCTACTTGCTATCTTAGTGACGATGAGCATCGCTATTGTCATTTTCATCACAGTCTCTCCCAACCTAGCCCTCCAAGACAGTAAGGTATTTTTCTTTCCCATCCCTTTTATTCTGCCTATTCATCTCACATATTTTGATCTTACTGTGTATCTGTACCCCTTTTAGTGAAGCAATTTAAAAGTTGATGTTACTGTGGTTTAAAACAAAAGTTTCCAGTTCTTTCTAAAATTATGGTGATTTGATTATAAGATATATTAAGGCAAATGTAATACCGTACACCTATACTAATTTGTTGTAACACGTTTGTTACACTAATCATTTGTCTGCTGGCTTTGACAAATTATGTTCTGATATGTAATCATTACATATTGGTAAATGCCATCTAACATGGTGATCCCGTACAAAAGGTGTCATTCTTATTCTCCAATGTCAGGATTATAAAAAAAGATGCAATGTATTTTCACAGAGTCAATATTTATTTTCCTCCAGCAAATGATATCCAAATTTGCATACTCCTGCCTAAACTTTTTTTTGTGATCAGTTTCTCATCACACACGCTTGTTAGCAGATGCAGACACATCCTTTGCTGTAGCACAGTTATATCAATGTGCAAATATGCAACTTTTTTTAAATGAGCCGTGCAATCAGTGTTTATCAAACTTCAGGGAGGTTCTTACAACCAAGCAGAACCTCCAGAGTTAAAAATGAATGAACAACCGAAAACGCCATCTATACACGTAACAGCAAGTGCTGCTTCGCCTATCCTAGCAACAGAGATCTTAGCTAGAGCTGAGACACAATAAAAAAAATGTAAATTTAAAAGGAAAAAGGAAAAAAAAAAGCATTAGGAGGAGAGGCAGGCTGGAGAGGGGCTGCTGCTTAAATGGGAAGCCACAGCAGGTCACACCGTCACTCCTCTGTGTGTGTGCTCCGTGATTCTCATTCAGTTCGGCAAGATCCTCAAACAAAGTCCAGTGTCCTAAAAATATTTGGAACTATTACAAAGCATAAATTATAAATGTGTCAGGAAAATGGAAAAAGGTGTCTTGGGCCTACTTAAAGCACAAAATGATCTCAACCATTATTCAACAATGATATGAACATCTTTTATTTCATTTCTCCTTAACAGTTCCTTCTGTTTGCTATCATTTCCTGCTCAGCACCATGTCAATAATTACTAAATTAGCAGGACGCCTGTACAATTTCAGCTCAAGTGTTATTACTGACAAGTCAAACAATGGGGCTGATAGAAAAGATGGGACTCCATCTCCTTATTTAAATGGACTGTGTTCAGAAGGAAAGATTGAAGCCCCCTTTTTCTTCAAAGGAAGGAGGGAGGGAATGGTTTACATTTTGTGCAGCTCAAGGACATGGAGTCAGAGGAAATGCCTTTTAAACGTAAACCTCTTTTCATTTTCAGAGGACAAAAATGAAGGTTATTGAAAAGAATCATGCTTGGTGGAAGAAGTAATTACATTTCTTTTTCAAATCTCAGAGGAATAATGCTTTTATATTTTCTGAGATGACCCAATTTGCACCACGATATGCTCCCTTAAATGTAAGTGCGTGGACATCCTTGCCCTGCATTGTTTTTCACTGGGAAAGATGCCCTGTCGCACCTCTGATTAATTTCAGTTCGAGTCCCCCACTGTGCAAAAGCACCTGTGCCAGGGTTGTCCCTTTTTACCATGACGAGTTAAAAATGAAAGACTTCTTGGCCAGTTGTCCAAAAAAAAAAGTCAGAGAGTCAAGTAGCTGCAGGTATAAACCATCTTCTCAACCTGCACAAGTCAGCGCTCCCTACTTGCCTTGAGGCATGAAAAGAGAAAGCTGAGGCTCTGGGTGCACCCACTTAGTGGGTGGCTAAGTGGATTGGAAGGAAGGGTTCCTAACCCCTCTGTCATTGTTCTGCAGCCCTGTGTGTGTATATGTAACTATCCCAAAGACTCTGCTATCTACAGATGGACAGGACCAAGCTTTAGGGATGTCTTTTCTCTGCAATAAGAAGTAGTGTTTTAAAAACTGTATTGAAGGTTTGTTAAGATGTGTGTACCTAGCAATACGATTGCTAATGAACGCTCCAAACTGTGTTTACACACCTCTCTGAATCATTCTTTGATTATTTCCACTAAAATGCTTTAAGCACTTTCTAGAAATTGATTGCTTTTGATATATTATAGATTAAAAACCCACTGGGCATAAAAAACAAAACAAAACAAAAACTTATTTTTGAAATGTCAAACAAACTTTCCATGACATCTCTGGCTTGTAGTGAAGTAAATATTTAGGAGACACACACACACTTAGAGTTCACCAGTGAACTCTTCATTTCTGAAAAAGAGATCATTTATGATGTCATTAACATGTCAGAAAGCCCTAATCTTAAATCTTTCAACCTCCCCCCCCAAAAAAGATGGGGAATTCAATAATATTAATGAGAAAAATAAAGGAATGAGGTTTCTACTTTTCTTAAAGTTTTAGCTTTTTATTATTATTATTATTTAGTCATTTTTTCACACCAGCTAGAAAGACAACACTCTGCGTAACTTAGGGTGATTTGTTTTGAGAGCTGACAGAGAGCTAAGGTTTCCATCACCTGCAATAACTCAAAGAGAACTATACAGAACCACGAGGGCAATCAAATATTCAACAAGCACGTGCACTGGGAGACTCAGAAAATAAATGTCTTTTTCACCAACATGAACTACTGACACTTTATACAAACTGTCATTAAGTTGGTGTTTGGTGGTGGATGAACATTTACCTCCCCTTATCAGGCCTGTGCCACTTGGTTACTTCTGTTCGAGAGCACGGTTGTAAATTTGGGTAATTTTAATAATGAGTCTTAAGGTATGAAACAATCCTCAAGATTGCTATTTTTTAATGTCAGAAATTTATTGGCAATCTCAAAGCTCTGGCTGGAGATTGAGGGAATTCACAAGAAAAGGGAAGAAGAGAAAATAAAATATAAAATTATAATAGAAATCATTCTAACATTCGAATGTGATGATTTTACCTGGATTTGTGAGTAGGTCACTTATTCAGTCAACTAGTTTCTTCTCACTGAATTGACTGACTATTCTGATTGTGTTCAACAGCACTGAACCACTGAAATTCAGTTTATGTTACATTGTACATTTTTTGAACCATTAACTATTTGAATTTATTATTTTCCCACTAGGGTTTATTTATTTGCATAATATTAATATTTTTTGCAAGATATTTCTGAATTTTGAGGTGCTGCCTTGTGATTTGGATAGATTTGTATATATCCTAACATGAAAATCATAGATAAATGATTATAATGCATATTTCAATATTGTACTAATGGGGATTGGTGGTATTATGAAAATGTGAGTTAGCAGACTCTTCAAAACCACGTTTCACAGGGAGTATAGATGAAGATGCTACTGTCTGTAACACTGAGAGACTAGTGGTCTTTCTCAGAATAGCTTAACACCATTCTTTCAAGTGGGACTCCTTGTTGTCCAAAGTTTCACAGACCCGCACTCAATTGGTCACAGTAGTGTCAAAGGACCTTTTCAAATAGCATCTTCTATTAAAGTGTAGTTTTATTAGATATTATTATTTGAAAGTTCCTAACATGCTCATGTCTAAAATAAAGCATGACTCTGCTAGGAAAATGATGACTTTCCCAGGATTATGTTTTGTAAAACCTACTATTTCACACAGTGTGGTCAGATTGCCTGGGGTCAATGTCTAGCCCTGCCATATCTGAGCTGGGTGACTTTGAGCAAGTTACTTAACATTTTACCCTTCTGTAACATAAGGATGAAAATTCAATTATATTCACTATCTCATAGGGTGGTTGGGAGTGTTGAATGAATTACTTAGAGTTGAATGAAAGAGCTCAGAGTCATGCCTGGTGCAGAGTTTACACCTTCTAAAAGGAAACTATTGTTGTCATCACCATTATCATTATTATTATCATCATGGAAGAATGATTTTAAGGGCTGTCCTTGTTTTATCATTTTCTCAAATTTACAAGCATGGACTTTCTGAATCAAAATGGAATTGGCCTTTGTCAGTTGCAGTTTCCATTAGGCAAATGCACCATCTCTATCCATGGAAGCCACAGAAAATGGTCGACTGTCACATACTGACACAATCTATGTGTTTACCATTCCTTCAGTCCAAAGGTATTTACCAAGTACTTATTATGTGTAAGATGGTGTATGAAAATGAGGATATTCCAGATATGGAGTTAATAGCATAGTTAGATGGTAATTCAAGAGACATGATTATATATATGCATTGATATGTGTGTATACTTTTTGATAGAAAAATTACAAAGTTTTAGAGAATCTTGAAAAGGAAAAAATGAGACATTAAAAAATTAATTTATTGAACACATTTATCAAGCATCTAGGTGATTCCAGTAATGATACCTAGTCCTGTCAGGTTACAATATGTTTTGGATGAGAGTTAACACCTCATAATCCTAGAGGGACTAAAGAATAGGCTAATGATTGTTACATATATTCAAGAAGGCACAATGTCCATAAGTCAAAGCATTGTTGTATAATCTTAAAACTTAATTGAAAAAATGTTTATTGAATTAACATAGGCATGTGATTAAATTATATTGTGCAGAAAGTGTTAATGCTCAAAGAGTTTCACATTTCTTTTGGTTGTAGCAGTGCCAAAGGACCCTTTCATATAGCAGCTACTATAAGAGTATTTTAAATGCATATCAGTGCTTGAAAGTGTCTAGTAGTCCACATGTCCAAGATGAAATGTCTCTGGTCCGTAGCTGATCCCGTTCTCAGAGGCAGCCCCTTTTTCACCATTTATCATGTTGTTCTTTTAGAGGTCACTGATATAGTTTTAAATTATACTTTCAGTGCTATTTCTTGACATGCTATATTTGAGCCTTAATTATTGAGTCCCTGTTATCTTTTTCTCTTCTACTGTCCAGTATTTCTTGAATCCCTGGTTTGTAACTCATACCTTTCCCTCGTCATTCCCCCTTTACTTCCCAGAATCCATGATCTTATTTTTACTTTAATATCACCAAGTTTGATGAGCTTTATAGTCCTGTGGATAATTCCATAATAAAAATCTTCTACAGTTTCTATAGATTGCTTATAAAAGTAAAAAAAGAACAAAAACAAACAATAACTAGTTTTAAAGATTTTTTTAAGAAACGAATTTGTTCCCTGGAGAGCCAAGTAGTGTGGGATGATTGTAAATTTTTCTTTTTATATTTCTATTTGAGCTTCCTGGAGATTCCAGTGGTCTGTATCTGCCTTTGTGTCCTTTTCTTCTTTCAACACATAAGTTATAATATAACTATTCTGGTTTTGTTTTTTTCTGGAGATAAACGTCGGTCCTGGAGCCATCTATCCTCCTGCTCTGACCTGGGCTGAAAACTCTCCGGCCATCACCTTGGGTCTTCCTTCCACCCCTCTCGTAGATCTGTGTCCTGACACACAGCTCTTGCTCTGACATTGTTTTGTTTACCACTTATTTTCCTGTTGCATATGTTTAACTAACTTCCTAAGAAATATTGCAATGGAAACAAAATATGTATCTTTCTATTTAAAAATGTTTTCATACTTTCCTCATATTTGATTAATAGTTTGTTTGAGAAAATGATTTTCTCCTTAAGACATTGAAGACATTCTTTCATATTCTTAACCATGTCAGGTTGAATCTACTTTCTTTGCGGGTGACATGCTGCCTCTCCATTCTCCCTGACATCCACTTTCTCCCTGTAAATTATGGTTTTCTCTTTATCCTTGTGTTCTTAAATTTCACTAGTAAATTTTAGGTGTGGCCTTGCTTTATTTATTTTTCTTAACGCTTTCAATTATAAGTTCTCATGTGAGGGATGTACTTCTAATTGTTCATTCATTTATTCATCCAGCTGATATGTTTTAGATTTCTATTATGTAAGGGGCACTATTGCGGGCACTTCAAATGCACCACTGAGTGAAAACAGCAACAATCCCTACCCCTAAGGAGCTTACATCCTATTTGGGTGAAGGCAAACAATGAGCAATAAATATAACAAATAAATACATTTGTTAACTGTGAGTAGGATGCCTGGGAAGGAAGGGGAAGTTGTAATATTTAATAAGTTGGTTGAAATAGCTTTATTAAGAAGATGATATTTGAGGTAAGACTTGAAGAAAGTGGGAAAATTAACCAAAAAGTATTAAAGGAGGAGCAGTCCAGGTAGGAGAAGCATAGGGAATTTTCCAGTGGGAGTACCTGGCTCATATGTGGTTGGTGGGGCTGCAAGGGCTTGAAGCATGAGGAGAATGGAAGGAGAACAAAAGGTCAGGGAGATAACAGGAAGAACAAAGATCTATTTGTTGTAAAATGTGAGAATTTTTCCTGAGTGAAGTAAGGAGATATTTGAGGGTTTTAGATAGAGTAATATGAGCTAACTTGTATTTTTAAAGAATCATTTTGGTTTCTCGTTGATAATAGACTGGTGAGGAGAGCAAAGATACAGACATGGGCACTTCTTAGGGTGTTATTGCAGTAACCCCACAACCATCAGGGCTTAGCTTGAGTTGGTAGTGGCAGAAGTGGTTAAATTCTGGATACCTTCGAATATAAAACCACCATAATTTGCTGAGGAATTGGATGTGGAGTATGAGAAAAGGTCTTAAGGAAAACTTTTGGTCTGAGCAATTGAATGAATGGTGCTGCCATCTCCTGATACCAGATCTGGACATTAGGCAGCCTAGTAGAGGTGGGAGGTAAGGTGGAGACACACAAGCCTGAAATTCAGGAAAGAGATCTGAGCTAAAGGTGTGACGACACAAGTCGTTGTCATGCAGGGAATATTCAAAACCTTGAAACTGAATGAGACAACCAAGGGAGTGAGAAGGATTAGAGAAGAGTGTCCAAAAAATAATGATTCAAACTGTTCCTGGAGTGAGATGAAGTCTGAGAATTGACTACTGGATCCAGCGACACGGCAGTCATTGGTGATCTTGCTGAGAGTAGTTCTTCAGCAGAAGTGAGGGTAAAAGCCTGGTTGGAGCAGGTTTAAAAGACATTAATTGAAGGCAATGCATGGAGACAACTCTTGCAAGGGCTTTTATTGTTAAGTGAAGCAAAGAAATGAAATCAATAGCTGGAGGAAAAAGTGATGACAAGGATGTGTGTGTGTGTGTGTGTGTATGTTTAATCTTTCAAATGAGAGAAATATCAGATTGCATATCATGGGAAAAATAATAAAGGGCAAAAAGTTGGTGTATGACAGAGGGGAGATGTCTTGGGAGGATGTTCTTGAGTAGGTAAAAAGTGTTGGTGTCTAGTTTTCAAGTGCTGGGATTGGCTTCGGTGAGAGCATGGTGGTGAACAAGCAAAGTGTGGGGGCAGGACAGCCACCGGTAAGTGGTACATATAACAGTGGAAGACTGAAATTCTCTTCTGATTGCTTCAGTTTTCCAAGTGAAACAGAAAGCAAAGTAACCAGCTGAGAGTCAAAAGGGAGGGAGAACAGGTATTGGGTAGGAAGAGGGGAGAAGGTGTAAAATTAGCTTTTAGGACAGCGCTACTCCAAGTGTGTATGTAAACTGGCCTCCAGGTCAGCAGTCTATGACGAAATAAGGATAGTCATTGAGAATAACTGTTCAGAGTTTTATAGTAAATCCACATTGCCTCAACATCCTAGCCCATGACCTGTATCAGCAAACATGGCTTTGTGCTTATTTTGTGTAGGAACGTATTCATTTGGTGGCACAGCTGCAATGCAAGGGAAACATTATTGAAATGTTACTTAGATTAAGGAGTTGAACCAGAAAATAAATCAATGCACTATTTCCTTCACTGAGAATGTTTTGTTGGGAAAAAACAGTCAGCTGAACCAAAGAGTGACTTAGTAAAAATTCTGAATTATACAACTTATTAAATTTTAAAAAATTAAATTTGAAAGTATGTCATTATCATGGATGATATGGAAACCGATCACGAACAACTGTATTATTACTGAGGTATGATGGTTATGAAAAGGAAAATCTTTGGTTGCGAAAGTTTGAACTATCAAATGAATCCTTAGGTTTTCTACAAGAGAAGTAATCAGTTGGGACCCAGCTTTTTAATAGACGCTAACTGGACAATCGGACTTGCTTATTTCTCTCATATCTTTGGTATTTTAAATTAATCATAATGTTCCCATGCAAATAGAAGGTAAGATTGAAGGGAAAAAGCAAACATTAGGAGCATGTAAAACAGAGTTTCTACAGGTTGTTTTTTTTAACATATTTCATAATTTAACAATGCTTTTTAATGAAGAGTTCATGGTCTTGATATTGCATATTTATGAAAGGTTGTGACCATATGACTTACAAGCTGATGGAAAGTTTTAAATGTTTACTTTCTATCAAAAGTTGAATGACATATAAAAAATTGATGGATATAGAATTCATCTTTTTTATGGAAAGATAATTTAAATTTATCTATGACATTCTAGAATTAATTGCTGAAACTTGCTACTGATGAAGAGCTGAAAATCAATTTTTATAATATAGCATTTATTCACTGTTTCATTTTCAATAAAAGAAAAAAAAAGAATTTTCAAGCTAGCTTTAAAATCTCTTCTTCTAGTTCCATAACATACTGTAAGATTACTTTCTTTCCTATGAATATTGTTAAAACAAAACTTAAAAACAATTTAGATATATATATTATCTCCTACAGGTAGGTTTGCCATAATATAATCTAGATTAAATGAGTCAGCAAGAAAGAAGTAAGCTCATTTTTCACAATTACAATTTTAAGTATTGACATGCATGGATATTGGTTTAAAGTATACTTAAAGGCATTCTATATGAGAATTTTCTGTTCCCTTTAGTATTTTGTTTAGTTTTAATTACAGACCAACAGAAAATATTAGCATAATGTTTTCTACACATACTGTCTATATTTATATTTTCAACAACCAAAGTCATGAAATTCCTTTCTTTCCCCTATTATTATATTCTGATTATATTAACTAAAGTTTAGTGTTACATTGACTGAATCTAACAATAAATTTGAACTTTATTTTGTAGTTCTCAGTTTTTAAATTTATTTTTTAATTGTATTTTTAAAAATTTCAAATTGGGGAAAATTAATACTTTACTATAAAAGATTTGAGAAGCAATGTCAGCAGTGGAAAATCACTTAAGGTTCTCAAGCCAGTGAATCAAATGGTTAGAAATATACAAGGGAGGATGGATTGGTGGAAGGTCTGGGCGTCCATAAAACCATGTAATAGCAACAGAATGAGCTAGTAGTAAAGGCTAACTAGTCTAAAATTATAAATCAGAAATATTATCAAGGGAAGATTTTGAATGTTAAGTTCATGGGAGGAGAATCTAAGATCTTGGATGCTGAGAAGACTTCAAGGCAATGGGAGGGGGAATGATAGTTTATTATGCGTTTTTGAAATTTGCAAGCAGAAAGGTATGTTGTTGCAATGAATGACTAGAGGACAGTTAGACTGGTAAAGAGAGAAACAGATTCAGGCATTCAGTATTCACTCAACAAACACTTGAGTACCTATAGTGTACAGATGTGGTTCTAGGGACCAGCAGGAAAACAGTAAATCAAAAACTCAAAGTTTTCTCCCTTATATAGCTTATATTATAGCTGGGGAAAGACAGACAATAAAAATTAATTGAATAAGTCACTAAATGTATAATACATCAGATAGTGATAAGTGCAAAGTTAAAAAAAAAAAAACAAACAAACATAAGTAAGAAAGATCAGCTTTTCCAAGGTGGGAGATGGAGTGATTCTTAATGTTTTTATAGGGTGATTGAGGAAACCCTTACTGACATTTCTCTTGGGCAGAGACTGGAAGAAAGTAAGCGAATGAATTGTGAAGCTATTTAGGGGAAGAGTGCAGAGTACCTGAGGCAGAAGTGAGTTTGATATGATTGAAAAATTATAAGGAATCTAGTTTCAGGACAGTGAGTAGAAGCGGGGGTTGCATAGTAGGAAATGAGGCCAGAGAAGAAGCCTGGGCCAGGCCTCTTCTCTGAAGAATTTTGGCCTTCGCTCTGTGTGAAAGGGGGCACATTTGAAAGATATAAAGAGTTCCAGTGACATGAATTAGATGATGATGCTTTAAAAGGATCACAACAATGCTGTGCTGCTTATAAATTGTAGGAGAAGAGCAGGAGTGAAAGTGGGCAGAGATCAGTTTTGAAATTATTGAATAATTCAAGCAAGGAATGATAACAGGGTTAGTCCTGAATAGCAGCGGAGATAATAAGAAGCAGCTGAATTTCACATATATTCTGAAAATAAAGATGTTAGACAATGAACCTTGAGGAAGAAGTATAGGCTGGAAATACAAACTTTGGAGTTATGAAAATAGATGGTGTTTAAAGGAAGTGAAGACTGAGAAGAGAAGATGTATGAAGACTTATTTCTGGGGCATGCCAATATTTAGACACTGGGGAGAAGAGAAAGATTTGGCAAAGGAAACAGTGATGGAGCAGCCAGTGTGCAGGAAGACAGCCCAGGGAGAATGGTGTGCTGGATGCAGAGGCAGTGAACAGCTGGGACAAATCATGCTATTGGGGCAAGCAAAATGAGAAATGAAAACTGACCAATAAAGCTAGCAGCATGGAGGTCATGGCTCCCATGATAACCGGTGCTTTCCCAGAATTCTGGAGATGAAAGTGTGGGTGGAATTAAGAGAAAATATGAGTCTATGAAATGAATACGGTAATTGGAAGCAGGTCTTTTAAGGAGTTTTGCTCTAATGCAGGGGTTGGCAACCTCTAGCCTGCCACCTGTTTCTATATATAAAGTTTTATCAGAATCCAGCTAAACTCAATGGTTTAAGCCTGTGTTGGCTTCTTTCATGCACATTTGAGCAGTTGATATAGGGACCATTTGGCCAGCCAAGTGTAAACTATTTGCTATTTGCCCTTTACAGAAAGGGTTTGCCAACCTCTGCTCTAAAGAGTGAGGAAGAAATTGGGCTGTTTTCTCTAGAGAGATGTGGAAGCAAGAAACATTCATTGATAAGATGGAAGATATCACGGAATATGTGTATGTTAATAGGATTGTCTGGAAGAAGTGACTAATGAACGCTGCTGGAGAGCGAGAGGGCGATGATAAGAGCAATGCTGTTCGGGTTGGCCTTGAGGAGTAGAATCCAGGGGAAGTGGAGGGATGCTTCATCCATGAAGGAAAGGAAGACAGAAAATATAGGTTTGGGTGTGAGTAGGCAATACATGCAGGTAGTGAGAGCATGGACGTTCTCTACCGATGGTTTCCATTTTCTCATTGATTTGGGAAACAAGATCATCAGATGAGAGTGAAGGGAAGGGGTTGTGTTGGAGGTTTGTGGAAACAAAGGAGCAGGTGACACAGTCATGAGGAGGGTGGGAAGAAGATCACCGAATCTGGAGGATGGAATAGTTGGACAGAGGCACCAGAGCCCACTGAACATCATCAGTACCAAGTGCATCTGCTCATCACGGCTTTCAGTCCCTCCAGCCACCTGAAACAGCTAAAGTGTGGGCTCTGGAGTGATTGTAGAGTTTGATTCAGTAAGGTTTGGGGTTTTCCTAGTGAATATGGTAAGAGAAAGAGGAGCAACAGGATTAGGGGTACATAGGAAGTGATTATGTCAGAACAGTGATCCTCAAACTTAAATGTGTCTGAAAGTCACGTGGAGACCTTGTGAAAACACAGTTTTCTATGGGGATTCTGAATCCATAGGTCCTGATAAGCTGTTGCCAGTCAGTGGACCACATTTTGAGAATCACTGTGTGAGCCCATACAGTGTAGGTCGACTAAATTAGGAAATGAGAAACAAGGCATGATGGACAGTGGGAGGTAATAAGAATGATGTGACCAGAGTAAGAGGCTCTGGGTTACTAGAAGAAGTAAGAAAGAAGGGTCAGAGGCATTCCACGTAGGTCATGGAGTTGGTTTACGTTGTTGGTGATAAGTTCTAGAGCATAACCATATACGTGGGAAAATGAGGTATAGGACGTAAAATAAGATCCTTGGAGGTGAGCTGCTCAGGAAATGGAGAGGTCAAGGTGTATTGACATTGACATGGTATGTAGACATTGACATTACCAAGAGTTTTGATAGAAATAGAGTACAAGAAAGTGACAGTGAGACAGCTAGCACAAGGAGCACACCCGTCCTGACAAATGGTAAGCGGGTACTGGAGTGAAAACGGCCAGCACTTGAAATGGCTAATGGGAAAAATCGTGCGCAGGGGGTAAGCAGGTTGTGGTCACAGCAGCAAAATGAAGGAAACTTTCACTTATGTGTATATCAAAGGAATTTTGCTAATGATGGATCATGTATTCCAAATAACTCAGAGGAAGGGTCTGGAATGCTGAGGAGAGGTGGATGTTTGAATCAGACGGATACTATTCGTTCTGTTGGTGAATTATTTGGTTTTGATCAGTAAGCTGGGAGTTCTTGGCTTCTTAATGAATAACATAAGCAGAGGTAGAAGGCAGGATGGGATTCCTCTTCGTGGGTCCGTATGGTAAATTGCCCTGTGTTGGGGAGGGGTGGAGTCTCCCCAATGCCATCACTGTTCTGGAGTTCCTCCAATGCTCTCTTCTCACCTTTAATAACCCATGGCCTCCTACAATACATCCGTCTTACCTCTGACTGTCCATCACAGCTTGTTCATGGTGCCAGGCACTGTTCTGGAGGCAGGGAGTGCAGGCATAAACCAGGTGGATGTGGTTTCCTCTTATCATAGAACTTATATGTAGTGATGGAGAACAAAATAATCAATCAATAAATAATATATAAGTTCATAAATGAAATAATTTTAAAGACATAAATCCTATGATGAAAATTATATAGAGTCCATTGTAATAGTTGGAGATAGTTTTGATAGAGTGCTTAGAGAAGTTCTCTCTGGGGAGTTGAGATTTAATCTGGGAATGAAATGCAAGAAAAAAGAAGGGGAGATTAGGGCGAGGTTGGAGATCATTCCTGGCAGAGGAATTCTTCAGTGCACAGCTGGTGGGATAGGAACAAGCTTGGTTTTTTTGTGGATTGAGACTTCTAGTGATGTGCAATAGATGTTTCAAATGTGAGGGGTCAGTCATGCTGAAACCAGTTTGGAGCATGGTGTACCAACAGCTATGAGTCACTTTGTCATTTCACATCTGAAGCTATGACTCACTATTGTTGCAATCTCTTCTCTCTAGAATAAATTCCTTCTGTAATTGGATTGTAATCTGGCCTGTTTCTGGTAAGAGCATCATTCAATGCTACATTAGAGATAGTGTTTGCTTTAGCAGGAAACAGAGTCTGGTAGTTAAGGCCTTTTTTTGTTGTTGTTGACTGTTATATCTATCACATGGAATTTTAGTAACTCATAATATTTTTAACAAAAAGAAAAACCATAGCCAAGGGTTTTTTTTTTTTTTTTTTTTCCAGTCAACGAATTAACCTGTTTGTTGCCTCTAGGTCACATAATTTAATTTAAAGAGTAAAAGGGAATGCACTTTTGCCTGTTGAAGATACAAACTTTTTTGGTATTTTGTTTTGTTTTGTTTTGTTATGTTTGTTTTATTTTGTTTGAGACAAGAGTCTTGCTCTGTCACCTGGGCTAGAGTACAGTGGTGTCATCATAGTTCATTGCAACCTCCAACTCCTGGGCTCAAGCCATTCTCCTGCCTCAGCTTCCCAAGTAGCTGGGACTACAGGCATGCGCCACCTCCCCCAGCTAATTTTTCTATTTTTGGTAGAGACAGGGTCTCACTCTTGCTCAGGCTGGTCTTGAACTTCTGAGTTCAAGCAATCCTCTGGCCTTGGCCTCCCAGAGTGCTAGGATTACAGGCATGAGTCACTGTGCCTGATCGAGATACAAACTTTTACATTAGTTTCTAACACTCTACTCAGAACAATGGATGCTAAGAGAACACAGGGAGGACCATGCAATAGAATGGACAAAGGCCAACTTTCAATTCACATCCACATTTTTTGTATTTTAGTTTGATTTCTGACTTAAATGTCAAGGAAGACAAAGCGTTCAGTTGTGAGCAATGACTTCACTGGTTTTAAAAATGGAATACTAGGAAGGGCCCCAAGTACTCTTGGGATTAGAAAATGTAGACAGTCATTTGCCTTTTCAACTTACTAATTGGAATTTTAGTAAGTAGAATTTTCTTCAGCAATTTACTTATTCTTTCTGTGTCCTGGAATTATCTTATGCAAAATGTAGAAAGTAAAACAGTCCTTAAAATGTTACTGACAATTAAATGTACTAAATTAGAATAAATAGAAAACTGCTTTATTAATAGGACACTTTATAGGAATAAAATATAGCTGTCATTCAAGATCAGTATTTGTATCCCTAAAAAGAATTCCAAAGTTCATATTTTGAATTTCGTCTCCAAATAAATATAAATCCTTTATTCAAGAAACTGCAGCTGTCATTGGCACTGAGAACATGGAATATTTATCCTTCTAAAGAGGAAATAATGTAATATAATAAATAGTATCTTTAACAACATCATCACAGAAAATAAACAGCTACCTTTACAAGGCTAATCTTTAAAAGTTCTTCAATGTTAGAAAGTGTCTTAAAAAGAAAAACTTTTAGTAGAAATCCAATCAGTGACATGGTATAACCTATAAATAAAACCTCATCCGAACTCTTTGAATTCTTAATCAGAGGTATCTTGGGTAAAATGCATTACTAGACTTAATGATACTTTGTGGGGTATACCGTGCTTTTGAAAAAATGTCTTATAAACTTTAAAAGAACAATGGAAAAAATAGTTTTCATGCCTTTCAATGTATATGGTATGTCCTGAGTCCCAGTAACTCATTTAGAGTAGAAAAAAAAAAAAAAAAAAAAAAAGAAAAAAAAAATCAACTCCATAGCTTTGATCTCAAAGGATCTCTTTTTTCCCTTGGTCCTGTCCTGCAATCCGTATCACTGCCATGCTAACAGCTCTTTGACTGAATATTGGTCAGATAAAGAAAAGGTTTTTTAACCTGTAATATGTATTTCTTTAGGAGGATGTTGCCCTTTCCAGGATTCAGATATAGAAAATAATAGGTATTGATGTGGAACACTCTTTTTATCAGTTACAGAAGCAGCCTGCCCAGCACAGATTTTTTTGTGCCGTTCTATGTTCACTTCTAAGTCTTATCAGATGTTTCATTGGCTGTTGGTATAAATGAGAATTCTAAAGATGAAATTGTAGATTTTCCAAACATTCAGTCAGAGATCACTGATGGGCTTATTTGGATTAGAAAAAATGGCAGCCCTGTCGTATATGCCAAGAATACAAGTGTCTTGATTTACAGATTGTTACTGAGGGCCTAGTATGAGTCACATCCTGTGCTAGGCCCTGGAAATTAAAACAAAACAAAACAAAACAAAACAAAACAAAACAAAACAAAACAAAAGTGGGTGAATAAGTCATCAATCCTCTGAGGGCAGTGCCTGGTGATGGACACACGTGGACAAGTTCAATTTATTTTCTAAGTACTCAGGTAAATGTATGACAAGTAAGTTTAATTCTTGTACCTGATATTCTGCAGTCTGAATTATTATAATAACAAAAACAATAATAAGCATTTATTAAGTGGTAACTATGCATAAATATCCAGTATATTATTTCTAATCCCCAGAGTAATTCTAAAGGACAGGTATTGTTATCCAATTTCACAGTTTAGAAAATTGAGAATTAAAGAGACAGCAACTTGCTCAAGGACATATGACTAGTAAGGTTTTGAATCAACATTCACACCCAGATCTAGCTTCAAAGGCTGTTTATTTTCTTTGCTGTTTCTCTAAATATTATAAATCTATCATTGTGAAATATCTTTTAGGAGTTAAGCAGTTTGGGTGGATCTTGCATGGTACAGTAGTTAATGTAATATAAGGCAATTACTAAAGAAGAAAAAATATTTTCCTTTAACACTTAACTTAGTTTGCATTAAAATATAATCTTTTTTTTGTACATTGTGAAACAGAAATATAATACTGTTCCTAAGGTACAGAAGAGGAAAGTAAGGCCAAGAAGATGAAGTGTCCTGCCTAAGATTGCACAACTAGAAGTTGGCAGACCTGTGGCTGAGATCTGCTCTTTTCACTCCTTCCACTGAACCTCCAGTGCTGGATTGTGCTTTCGTCTATTGACTGAGGTGGGAACCACATATTCTAACATGACTTTCCCTGGATGGTTCTGAGCTAGATTGATAAGGCTAAATAAAAGAGGAACTGGCTGAGTTCTAGAAGCAGAAGTGAAGCAGTGGACATTATGCTCAGAAGGCTGTCACAATCAGACATGGTGATGAGGAGACAAAGGGTTCCTTTCTGTGCTCCACTCAATACCCAGCTTCTCTTCTTGTCTACTGGCTTTGCTGCCCAAGAGCAACCAGTGGCCCATGAAAAAATGCTTGACCACAGGCCCACAGAGGCAGTAGTGACATGGAGGCAACAGCTTCCTGATAACCAACCCTTTTGTGAGTTCCTCCTTCATTGTTCCAGTTGGGTACTGGACATGCCTTGGAATCTCAAGTTTCTCTTTAAGTTTTAATTTTTCACTCATTTCAGCACTTCAGACAAATTGTTTAGTGACCCTCCAATCTTTGACTATTCCTTCTAGACCTTCATTTCCTCATTTCTCTCATATCTCTGTAAGGTCTAGTTCCTATAATACTTACCTTATTCTCCTAATATTCACACTTACTCTACTTTTCTGTGTGAACCCTGATTAATACAATTATTATTCAAAGAAGTGGTCTCATGGAAACAGAATTTTAAAGTTGGAATTGGTTCTCTGACGTGACTAGATGTAGAAACATGAAAGACCTTGATATCATTGTAAATGGAACACTGGTGGCCCATGCCATGCACTGGAAAAACATTAGATTATTATCTATAATTAGCTGGAGTTAAGTGTCCATAGAAGGTAAGGCTTTGGGCAAGTAGCTGATAACAAAACAAATAAACAAACAAATATATATATTCATTTTAATGAAAGTAAAGAGTCTAAGAGCCTTTTAGTTTGTTGGTTGCAAAGGATAACTTGAATAAAAAAATGAAAAGTTCAGATTTTAAATTCCCCGCTGAAGCTCTAGATAAAGAACCAAAAAACATTTCTGATCACCCCCAAATAAATTCTTATCTCCTGTAGCCACAAGATTTCTGAAGAACAAGCCCCAAAGCTAATCTGGAAGGGGTCTGAAAAACAATGCAAATTAAGTTCAAAAATTTAAGGGTCCCAACTTAAAGTTAGCACACTTATTGGGAAGAAGAACCCATAAATTTAGGATGGACAAGTTCCAGTGAAGCTAAGGCCTTCAACTTTAAATTTTGCTAAGCCTCCTTTGCCAGTAGAAGCAGCCATTCTTTCTCTGTCCAGCAAGATGCCTGCCCTTTCCCAAATAATCTGTGAACAGCCTTTGCTGAGGTCACCGTCTCTAAGGTATCGTTGAGCTTCAGGATTCCCCTCCCTCATCTCTCGTTGTTTCTAAACCTAAAAACATAACTCAGTCCCTGAGGCCTCAAGGGTAGAAAGTACAGGTATGAAGTACACACACCAACAGAATTGTAAGATGTTGCCTATTTATATAGGCAGAAACCTGGGAATAATGGTGTCAGTCCAGACAAGCGAAGTGTCAGGTTGGAAGGAATATAATGTTTGATCAGGAAAATATTTATCGATAGAGATGTACTAAGCAGAGAGGCTGGATTCAATGTGGTACCACACAGGACTGTGGGCGTGACTCAAGTTTGGGATCTCAAGTTTCTCTTTAAGTATCAGTTTGAACAATTGATTGACCATAGTCTAAACCAAATAGCCTACACTGAACAAAGCTAAGCATCCACAACCTCCTTTACACACTGAAGAGAAAGATTCTTGAAGGCTTGGGATGATAGGAATGACTTAGTGTATATTTATGTAAGATTTCCTCACTTACCTCAAATTTTGTTGCTATTCTACCCTGGGGAGGTTCAGAGGGCACTGCTTTACCAACTTCTCAACGTGTGGAGAGAGACACTGCTACAAAGGGCATCGCCATCCTTAGAGAGTTCTGCCGTGGCTGTTCTCTTTAGGCAAAGATTTAGAGTGGAAATGCTGTTATAGAACTGAGCCCTTGAAGATGTGTTCCTTGAGGGACAGGGGCCTCATGGGGCCAATTAACTACCAGAGATGAGGTGGGGTGGTAACATAGGAACACAGTGAGAGCAGTAATCAGAATGATCTGACCTTCAGAGAACTCTGGGTTTGGCTACTTGACTGTGGTATCTCTAGAATTGAAATAGATGAGGAGTCTTCCAAAATCTTCCATGTTTGTGTAATCAGCAAAGTTTTAGATTTATTAACAGAAGTCTGACTCAAAAGACCACATTTAGAGAGTCCTGGTTCCTCAGCTAGTATCCTTTAAATGAATAAAAGGTCCAGTCCTCATGAGGGTGAAACTTGCAACTCTGCCAGAGATTTATATGATAATATTCTCTTCCTTGTATTCCCACAAGGGACCTCTGGCCAGGGAACAGGTAACTGTGCGTTGGGAAAGGAGAATTATCCAAACTTTTCAGGGATTACTGGATATAGGCTCTGACTTACATTAATTCTGGAGTCTTCAGACATCACTGTTGTCCACCAGTTACAGCAGGGGCTACAGAGGCCAGGTAACTAATTAATGGAGTTTTGATTTAGGCCAAGCGGGTCCTTCAAACTTGTCTGTGGTTATTTTCTTAGTTCCAAAATGAATAGTATGAATAGATATATTTAATAACTGGAAGAATCTTTATATTATTTCAATGATCTTTGGAGTAAGGACTACTATGGAACCCCCCAGTGCTGCTTTTACCTACCAAAATAGAAATCTCAGAGTTGTATTGCATTTATAGGGAAATTTCAGGGATTTGGTGCTACTATCAAGGACTTGAAGAATGTAGAAGTGATTCTAACAATTTTGCCTTTCAACCTGGCTGTTTGGCCTGTGCATAAGAAATATAGATTCAGAGAATGACAGTAGATTATCATAGACTTAATCTAGTGGTGATTTAAGTTGTAGTTGTCCTTCTTTACCGAAGCAAATCAATGTGTCTTCTAGCATCTAATGTGTGGTAACTGATTTGTGAAACGTGTTTTTTTCTCTACATTTGTTAATAAAGAAGACCAGAAGCAATTTTCTTTCACCTGGAAAGACTGGCAATATGCTAACACTGTCTTATTTCAATTATCTGGCAGTCTATAATATTATTCAACAACTATAGTGCCAGATAGTAAATATTTTACACTTGTAGTAAATATTTTACACTTGCTCCACAATTTTATTTGTGTTTTTTAATTCCTTTAAAATGTGAAAATGATTTTTTAATACATAAACCTTACAAAAACAGGCCACAGGCCAGATTTGGTCTATGTTTCATAGTTTACTAACCGCTGATCCAATCTGCAGGGACCTTGATCAATCTCCATTGTATAAGACCTCATATTGGCCCACTACACTTATAACATTATACTGATTGGACTTTGTGAGTAGAAAGTTGTAATTATACTACAAATAGTAAGGCACAAGTGTGCTAGAGGGTGGGAAATAAATCCCAGAAAAACTTAGTCCAGCTTCTTTGGTGAAATTTCTAGGGACCTAATGGTCTCAGTATATTAACATATTCCTTCCAAGATAAGGGGAAATTGCTGCATTTAAGTTGTCTTACCACTATGAAAAAAAAGAAAAAGACTCAATGTGTTTCTTTAGATTTTTCAGGCAACATAGACCTCCTTTTGGTATGCTAACCCAACCCATTTCCCAGGCAATTTATAAGACTACCAGTTTTAAGTGGGCCCTAGAGTAACAGATTAGTCTGTAACAAGTTCAAATTGCCATGCAAGAGGTTCTGGATCTTGGGCCATATGACTGAGCAACTCCAATGGTGCTTTGAAGGGTCACTGGCAGAAGGGATGTTGTATAGTGCCTTTGACAGATTTTGTAGGTGAATGCAAACAATTCACTACACAATGTAGTTCTTTAGGATTTTGAAGCAAAGCTTTGCCATCTTCTATATATACATATATTTGCTCTCCCTTTGAGAAACAGCTCCTGTTTGCTACTGTTCTCTAGCAGAGACAAAATTCTTCACTATGAACCACGTTACCATGCCATATGACCTGGGCTACTGATTTTAAACCACTTGATGTCTGATGCACATGGCCATAAAATGCACAGCAACACTCCATCATCAAAAAGAAGTACATATGGGATTCATACATGTCCTGAAGGCTTCTCCTAAGATAGTTCCTTCTCTATCTCTCCTATGGCTTTTCAGGGAGTTCCTTATGAGTAAGGAAGAAAAATATTCAGACCTCATTACAAATAGTTCTGCACATAATTCTGGACCCAGCTGAAAACAATAACAACTGCAGCACTGTAACCTTACTCAGGGGAGGCCCTGCAGGGCAGTGGTTAAGGGATATTTTTTCAGTGGAAAATGTTGAGGAGAACATCTCTTTGTTCATTTTTGTCTGCAAAGAGAAGTAATCAGAGATATAGATCTACACTGATTCACTGGAAATCGCTAAATGTTTGGCTGTGTGGTCTGGGAGTTAAAAGGAACTTTTAATAATTGGAAAAAAGGTAACAAGGAACTCTGGAAAATTATTAATTTTTTTCCTTTGGGCATAATATGTGAATATATTTATGTTCCATGGGAATTCTCCTGAAAACCATCTACCTCAGAGGAGTTTTAATAAATGCATGGCCTGTTCTGTGTATGTCAGTCAGGTTCTTTCCCCAGCCACTGCTGTCCTTGCCCAGTGGGCTCAGAATCGTGGCACAAGAATGGTGATTTTGCATAGATTCATCTACATGGGCTTCCGCTTGCCAAGTTCACTACTTGCAGTTATCAACTTGTCAACAGAAAGCAACAACAAACACCTATTATGGTATCATGCCGTAGGAGAGCAATCAGCCACTTCTGCTACCTTACTTAACCTAAGACATCTTCTTTTGCATAGTGTATCCTTCCAATGTTAATGACTGGAAAATATTAATTTGCATCTCTTAACACTTCAGTGGCTTGGGAAAATGATTTATCTAAAATAATCATAACTATGTTGAACTCATTAAAGTTGAAGTGATTTTTTTTTTGGTGAAAGAGTGATAGATTCTAATTCTTATCCAAAACTTTATTTAAATTTAACAAATAGTTCTCCTACATAGCCATACAGAGATTGTCATCAGTATTTAGAAATGATTCATTGAAACCTCAGGGTTTGGTTAACATTATGTAAAGAACAGACAATAAGCAAGACTAGCTGATTTAAAGCTTTCTGCTATCTAGAGAGTGTCTTGCAAACCCTCAGGTATAATATTTATTCCCCTTCCCCATCATGATTTACTCTACAATTTATAATCACACTTGAACTGCCAGTGCTAAATCAAAGAGCATTTTTGAGATGGTAACACAATTCTGTAGAGGACAACTAAATCTCTCCCTTAAGCATACTTGAACTTCCCAGTACTCCTTGGGGAAGACCCATAAGATGCAGCACCATGGCATTCAAGCTACTCATGCAAGAATATTATAACTTTTGCTAATTGGACCATTAAAATATGGGTTTTGATAAAATCTGAACTATTCCTTGAATAAGCTCAAGCATGATAACCAAAATAGAAAGTTTTTTTACACTGTACCTTGCAGAACTGAACCTATCAGCTCATTCAACCAGTTAGTAAACATATTCAATGGTCAAACATGACTAACCCATACAAACCAATATTAACTTCCAAGCACCAACTCACCAGACTGACCACCAAAGTAAAAAATTTTTATTATTGGAATTTCTAGACTAAGACTGCAGCATTGCTGAGTAAAAAGGAAATTAGAAATCCCTTTTTGATATGAAGCCTCAAGTTCTGATGGTAGATAGATGTAGAAAATCAGATAGAAGATGGAATTGAGGATGACATCACTGCCTTCTCATGCTCAATGAACCCTTAACACCTTTGCTAGACTTCTATAGTGAACTTTCTTTCTACTCAACCTTCCTGGTCAGAATTTAAGGTACTATAATTTGTGGAAGAAGAAGGAAAGGAGTTACACATCTACAAACCTCTCCTTATTCTTTTTAACATTACTTTCCTTTTGAAACTTAGGAAACCCATGCTCAGAGTTGAAAAGCAAAGGTGCTGACAACTACATCTAAATTGAAAATAATTGGGTGCTGGTGTGTCAAAGCACTAAGGCACATAAAGCCAAGTATCTGAACATCAATGGAAAAACAAGTGGGTCAGAAGATAACCTGTATATCCTGTATCCCTCTGTATCTCTACCTTCTGAGGGTTCGTTTTGGAATTCATGGTGTTCTGTTGTAACCCAATGAAGTCAAAGCCTCTTATTATAGTATGTTAATAGTGCTGGTCAATTCAGCTGAGACCTCTGGAATGGAAAGAAGTCATCTTTAAAGGCTCAAGAGAATGTAAGAACCTAAAATAAGCCTTGGCAAATCCTAACACTCTAAAAGAAAATATTTGAAATATTCCTAAATCAAATCTCTGAGCATAAGGATCTTTTCTAAGCTACTAAGAAATTGAAGGCAGTGATCAGACAAGCACAAATCAGTCACTTTGATTCAGTAATTAGATGACAAATTTGTGCATGTAATTCTCACAGAATAAAAAAGAAATGCTTCTAAATTTCACTCAAGATTTATTCCCCAAAAGATATTGAAATAAAAGACATGCTTATTTCTTGATATAGAATTTAGTGTTTTAAAATTAACATGTACATCTTTTGACTGTTCTGACTTGAGAAATTCCTCAGGGAATAAAAGCATTTTATATTAAGAGACTCCACTTTCATTCCAGATTTTTGATGACACTGAACCCTGGTATAAAACATTGCAGATCCTGGGCATTGGGAAATGTTTTCACACTCCCACTTGGTAATAACCAACTTCTGTTAGAGTTCTGGAAGGTAGTGCTATTCCATACAAAGGAAATAGAGAATGGTTTGGAGTTAGTGAACTTGGCCAAAATTAAGCTTGGTCACATCCTAGTTACATGAATTTAGAAAAATATTTTACTTTTCTGAGTGTTAATCTCTTTCTCCCTAAAATGGGATCACAGTAGCTTTTGTATGGTTTGCTAAGGTTATTAATTCCAATATTACATTTAATAAAAGCAATAGCAAATGTTCAATATACATTCCTGTATTTGTCTCTCCTGCCATTCTTCTCTCTTTTCTTCATAAAAGAGGTAAGATTAGATTCAAATGCAAATACTAAAAACCCCAAATCACAATAGCTTAAACCACCAGAGAAATTTATTTTCCTCTTCTGAGAATGTAAGCAATCTATGGCTCCCATGGTGATTATGTACTCACAAGCTCATGGCCCAATAGAGCTCTTGAGTTCTGTCCATCATAGTCATATTTCAAGAGAAAGAGTTGGGGTGGTGGTGACCACATTTCCTTACTTCAGGGAGACTCCTTATAATCCACACTTAGTGCTTCCACTTGTATCTTACCGAACAGGATTTAGTAACAAGGCTGCTGTGATGGTTAATTTTATGAGTTAACTTGACTGTGCCCGGGAGTGCCCAGAAATTTGGTTAAACATTATTTCTGGGTGTATTTGTGAGGAATAAATTGGCATTTGAATCTGCAGACTGAGTAAAGCAGGGTCTATATTAATACTGTCAGCTGAGAAATTTAGAAAATAGTGAATAGAACTGATTATAAAAGGCCTTATTTTGAGTAGAATGAGTTGGGATTTTAGTAAAATAATCTCATTACCTTTTCATATATTGCCACCGAATGAAAAATTAAAAGCAAAAAAAGAAAGAAAAGAAAAAGTAAGATGTGTCTTTGCAGTAAGAATCCAACTAAGAGATGAAAACCACCAGCTAAGTCAGTTTTCTGCTTTCATATGGAAGAGAATTGGCTGGATAATAAATCTAATAGTACATAAATGGGTCTGTTGGGAAGTAAAAATAAATTTGGCAGAAATATATTTTAATCAGGGGTTTGGGTATGTGAATTAGAGGAACAATACTGGTTTGAAATGAGATTACACACACTTGAATCTATAGATATATCAGCTTTTCAACACTAAAGTGTTCAAAAATTAAAATGTTTCTTTTTCACATGTGTGTGCACACACACGCACACACACATGCACACAGTGTCTCTCTGTCTCTATCTCTGTCTCTCTCTCTCCAAACATTTAGGTAGAAATTGCATCTTCTGTGGCCACACAATACCCAACCTTTGACTCTCTGGCTTGGGCCTGATCATGTCCAGAATTAGGAAAACTGGTTTCTAGGTTGATGCTTCCCCCAAGGAGTTTGGCCTTGGAGTCTTCTCTGCGAAATGAGAAAGAAGAGATGATTTCAAGATGGTCGTTTCTAGAAGTCTTTCTAGCTCCGGAATTCTTCAACCCTGTGGCTTTATGACTTGAATTTCCTGACAATTCACCCTGTATTTGGTACAGGATAGAAGCATATCGTCCAAGACAACACAGAGTGTTCTGGCGTCTCTGCTTGGTGCAATCCCTTCTCACATTTGAAAATCTTTGCCTGTCCTGCATGCAGCATTACTTTGAATGTGCATGATTTCCCACTGCTGCCATTTAAATGATAACAGCAGGTTCAAGTGATTTGCAAACTGTCATAAAAATGACCTCAAACACTCTCATCATTTTCAGAGACTGTAGATACACCCTTAGGCAAAAGCCACAGCAGAATTTTAAATAAAGCAGCTTAAATCCAAACCGACTAACCTCCCCACTTCTGACCCTTTCTGTAGTTAAGGCCCCATCAGCCTCACTCCTCTTCCTGTTCTGTTAGAGACGTTGTATTATCTGCAGAGGAACACCCTAGAACTGGGATGTTCTAAGGAGAAAAATGGAATATTCGCTTTAAACTTCAATTATTAATCTCCTCTCTTAACTATCTGAAGGATCTCTCCTCTCCCTCACTCCCCAATATACACAGGATATTTTCAACACACTCATCACAATTTGGAATTATTTTAATTGTTTCTTGATTTTTAAAAACCTGACTCCCCTACCAGAATGTCATCTCTTCAAGAGCAAAGACAAGCCATTTGCATTTGACATTGTTTTCCCCATCCCCAAAACAGTGTCTGGCTCATAATGGGTGCTTAATAAATATATGCCTAATGAATGAATCAATAAATAAACAAATCCAAATTCAAAGGAAAAGCTTTATGTGGGGTAAAGCAAGTAACACAGCTGAGGATTAGTAAGTAATCTATTTAACGGGGGCTGCTGTATAATTCTGACACAGCCAGGACCTTACGCCAAGATGGGTGAATTTCTTCCCACTACTAAGTTCTCTTGTTTAATTTGGTTTCAAAGCACACCATTTTTTCTTTCTGTGGTAACATACTTTTTACTGTGCTATAGATTTTCTAAATGTATGCAAATGTACCCAGGATGGCTCATTTTGTTATCAATTCTTCAACTGCTGGCTCCCTAATCATTAACTAATTGTCTCTGTGCTCTATTGACAAATTGGCCACCTTCTTGCTAATTTTTGCTGACACAGTGGGGGCCCCCAAGAACTGGGCTAACCTTTGGCTGTTCACTCAAGAGTCGATCAGACTGGCTCTCGTGTTCAGGAAAACCTCATCAGTGTTGCAAGTGATTTGTCTAATGAGGCATCATTAATTGACAATGGGCAGGTGGATGAAGAAGTTCATTTACTAAGATTACATTTTTGCTCAAATGGACCAGAGGCTTAGAAAAACAGAAGCATGAATGTGGGTGGAACTAGTGGTGAGCTAAAGACCATGCTTTAGGCTAAGGTGAGAAATTGGGGCTACTGATCTCTTCCTCAAATTGCTGGTCTTTTGTGAAGTTTATAAAAGATGAATGCACCATAAATCAGTCTCCACTAGTAAAATTCAGAGTTATAATTTGTGAGATGACTGCACAGGATTAGAGATGCTGATATTTGTTTCTCTTTTTCTTCTTCTTCTTCTTCTTAAAAAAAAAAAGCCTGGAGCATGCTAGGGACATAGCTGTGAAGTGAATGGCAAGAGCTGTATTGAGCTTTGACCATGACATGGTCATCTGGACTAAGCAACCCTGTTGCACTTACACTCATATATCAGCCAGTGGAAGCATCCATTCATGCAACCAGTATGTACTGAGTAGCTAGTATAATACAGGGGCTCTTCTGGTATACATGGATCATTGGGATGTTGATGTACACATGGGTAAGCATCAGTTAACAATGGAGATAAAAGAATGTCCACTGGCAGCTTACCTTCTAATGATGGGAGAGAGATGTGATGGGGGAGAGGAAGATAATAAAGGAAAGATAATAAATGAATAAACTACATAAAGTTACAAGATAATAAGTGTTGTATATTGAAAAAAAGAAAAAAAATCAGAGTCAGGTGAAGGGGATCAGAGTGGGGTGGGTGGAAGAATGTGACACCTTTAAAGAAGGCAGTTAAAGCATTTAGGTCAGGCCTCATGGACACTTACAGAAGTTGAGGGAAATAGCCAAGCGGGGAAAAGAGCACACCCGGCAGAGGGAACAGGTAGACAGAGGCTTTCTGTGGGAGCAGGCCTGGCCTGTTGAAAGGACCTGGTGGGGGCGGCACAGCTGGGGTGGAGTGAGTCACAGGGGGGTCAGGGAGGTGAGGATGACCAGCCTGAAGGACAGGGGAAGATCACTGCAGGAACTCTAGATTTTGGGGGTAGGGAAACTATGAATCATGATATAGAATTTTAAGAGAGTCAATAAACTCATCTAAGATTTGTCGGAATAACTCTGGTTGCTACTATGTTGAGAATAGAGAACACACAAATCAGTGCATGATTTTAATCATTAAAAGACAGTGAATAGGACACACACCTGCATATTTATCAGTTTTCACTAATTTGGAATTCTTGATATTCCTGTACTTGCTTGTTTTCTGGGAGGTTGTGTGGAAAGTCTAGGGTTGGCTTTCCTATGAGCTCATTGTCTTTCTCAAGTGAACATGTCAAGGGAACAGTAAGGGAGAGAAGCCTGCCTTGACCAATTACGCTGTTTGAGGAACTGAATTATGGGGACCTGGTGTGAAAATGCCAAGCATCAGTAGGAGTCATGGGAAAAATGAGCACCCATTTTGGCTGAGCTGATCCTATTACTAGTTTCCAAATGCAAATAAATAATCTGGCATCTAATATCCAAATGAGAAATAAACTTGGTGTGCAGCTGTGTTTCATGAGAGTGTCTCTGTCCTTGGCTGCCTGGCCCACATGGGACCGAAGTGCAGCATCAGGGTTATCATACCCTTTTGGGAGTCCACATAGCTATTTCTCATTGTGCATGCCCTTGGAAAACACATGCAAAAAAATCAGAAAGAACATAAAACTACCATTATTTTTGCTATCCAGGAAATATTACTAACATATTTTCATGTCTTTTTCTAGACTAGTTTTAATAATTGAGCCCATTGTGTATTGTTCTGAGCTCAGTTTGTAAGTGCCTTGAACTTAATATATGTTCATTAGTATCTATTCAGTGAGGACTGGTCCAATGAATATAATTATTTTACATCTCACCACCCCATCATGCTTTTATCAGGTCATCGAAAGCACTTTATAAGTATAATTTTAATTAATTACACTTACTACTCCATTATATGGGAGGCAGTACAGTGTATTGACAAGCTCTCAGGCTCCGAAATAAGATGGGCCTAGTTTGAATCCAGAACCAGCCACTTATATGCTGGGTGCCATGGGAAAGTCACCTAAGTTCTCTGAGCTTCCATTTCCTCATCTGCGAAATGGGAAAAATTATCATATTTACTTCACAGGGATTTTAGGAGGTTTGAGATCATGATAACTGCCTATTATTCATTCTTATTAAAATAATTCCACAATGAACATATTTGTGGTAAAGTCTGTTTTTATTTATAATTCTTTCTATGAAGGTTAATCCTTAGAAATAAAATTAGTGGATAGGAGAATCTATGCATTTAAGAAATTTTAATAACTACTCATCAGCATTGAGTATATTCATTTTTAAATATTTGCTGTTAGAGAAAACAAATAAACAAACACAGAATTAACTGTTATCGTTTTAGTTTATGCTTATCTGCTGCATTAATAATGCTAAGTAACTTTTGTTATTCTTAGCCATTTTTGTGGTTTGCCTTCTCATATTCTTGGCCCTGTTTCTGTGGTAGGATGGGGTCAGGAGAGAAAGTTGTCATTATTGTTTCTCCTATAGATTTATATGAGCTTTCCATATATAGGTGGATTTTGAAAACAATTCTAAAAAGATCATTCAAAAATATAAAATTTATTTTTAAAATATTTTATGGCATATGATTTCTTTTTACGATTGTTAAATGAAAATGAATTACCTTTTCTTTTCTTCTCTCTTTGGAGACTTGACTCATTAAAGAGTTTTAAAGGTTAGCCCTTAATATTGTCTGTTAAATTATATTTATTATATCATACATTGATGCAATTAATAGAGATATAAAATTATATGCCAGGTCTAAGTGCCACTAATAGTGCTACTTACTACAGCACATTAGGTCCTATAACATCAACAGTGAGACAGAAAAAATAATCAGAGAAGAGGATTTAAATCTATGTACATCTTGGCCATGTGGGGTTTGTACCAGGAAGGATAACTCCTGAATAATACTGCCATGTTCTTGGAAATTATTATTTGTTTTTGTTTTCTTATGTATTCTGTACTATTTATTTGGTTCAATTTTTTAAAAAATAATGCAACCCAAGTGCCCATCAATACATGAGTGGATTAATAAAATGTAGCATATGTATACCACAGAGTTTTACTCAGCCACAAAAGACAATGGTGATCTAGCCCCTCTTGTATTATCCTGGATAGAGCTGGAGCCCATTCTACTAAGTGCAGTATCACAAGAATGGAAAAGCAAGCACCACATGTACTCACCATCAAATTGGTATTAACTGATCAGCACTTAAGTGCAGATATAGCAGTAACATTCGTCAGGTGTTGGGCAGATGGGAGGGCGGTGGAGGGAATGGATACATACACAGCTAATGGGTGCGGTGCACACTGTCAGAGGGACGTTTGAAGCTCTGACTCTGGTAGGGCAAAGGAAACATATGTAACCTAAACATTTGTATCCCTGTAATATGCTGAAAAATAATGGCACTGCAACCAGATTTAAATGAAATGACAAAATATGATAATATGGAATTTAGTAAGTTCTGATTGCATTTGGGGGAAAAAAAAGGAGATAGATTCAACATGTAGACCATTTTTATGTCCTGCTTCAGCCTGTCTCTGTCCCAAGTGAATCTGCATTTGTGTTGTCATACTAGGATTTCCAAACTTCTGGCTAACTATCTGTTGTAGGAGTGAATAAAGAATCTGTGACTGCCCCCAGTAAGGTAAAAGACCCTGTGTTGTCAGAATTTCCAGCCTTCACTTTAAACAGGGAAGTTAGCTTGATCTCCATTTCCATGCAGTGTCCTAAAAGGAGAAAGCTTGGGCTCAGAGATCTTCTTATCTCATCACTGGCACCTGAATATGGGGGAAGTGGGCCAACCTGGGGTATTGCTGCTGCTCGACAAGGTGGATCCCGTAACACACAAGAGATAATTGTGTTCTGCTGTTTGCATTTGAATCATTGTTTTTACCTTGGCCAAATTATTCAGTATCTTCATGGGTAGTTACTGGTAACTACCCTCAACTGGTTTTGTGAAGAGTAAATGAGATAATGCATGCAAAGTACTATGAGGAATGACCAGGATATAATAAGCATTCGATCTGTCATGGTATTATTATTGTTTACCTTTGTTATCTTAACTGTGGTTTTGTGTTAAATGTAACTTCATTTTTGCTCACTGCCCTGTTATTCCCAATTATTCGAAGATTTACACTGAATTAATTTAGATAATCATTCAATAAAAATAAATTAGTAAATTCATGGAACAGTTCTTTAGTGAACTGTGCTGTCTCTGGTAGTCTCAGCATACGCTTACTGATAGATACAATCCTTTCGGAATTTAGTGTTATTTACTTAATACTGAATTAAATACCTAAATTTGAAAGATAGCTTATATCCCAGAAAAAGTGTGTTATTCTCACAATAATGCTGGTAACATCACTGAGACTGAATAGCTACTGTAGATATTGTGAAGTTTTAACAGTCTCTTTTGAGGGTAAACATCTTAAATAATTGGAATTCAGATCAATAATTTGGTTATTGTCCAGTAAAGACTAGATATACTTAATTAAAGAGAGAAAATACATCTGAATGGGTTTATTGAATAATGAAATATTATGAAACTCAGGTTAACAAAATTACCGAAGACAATGACAAAATTTTTGGTATAAATGTAATTGCTGATTGCTTTCAATGAACATCAAATCTACATGTCTTAGTGACATCTTTTGCACAGACTTTTCATGGGGTGTTGACATTTTTACAAAGGTTATATTAGTTTTTATTACTAATTTATTATTAAGAGATGATGTAAGTTTCTAGTTCTTATATACAAACCCCATATAAGTGATATTTTCTTTCCCTTCCTTGATGTTTCTCATTTTACCCAAAAGATAATGTACTTCATCTAAAAATTCATTTTCTAATATCCTGATAACCCTGAGTCCCTGTCATGATCATTTAGTTTTGAAATGTTTACAATGCAATACCTTGACCAAAACACTGATGGAGTGCTTCCTCTGTGGTCCCCTTTGTTGCTATGCTGAGACAGCATCTATTTGGTTCTATCTCAGGGTTTCCACGAAAATAATTTATAATTGTTGTCAAAGATGGACAGTCTGCATACATTTTAAATCAGGATAATGTAGAAACTTTTCATTAAAAAGACTAGTTCTGTCATTGCCTGTGAGAACCTAGTTCGAAGAAGCAATCCATGACATTGCAGTTCACCAACGGGCATCATTAGCATTAAACTTTCGTGAATGTTTTCAAGAACATTTTAAAATGTAATCCATCTTTTTCAAACTTCCTGGTATTCTGTTACTTCCATAACAAATCTAATGTTATAGAAAACTAGGAAAAGACTTCACATATTTATATTTTATTTTCATCATTCATTAGAAATCAGACCATAACTAAACACAAACACACACACACACACACACACACACACACACATTTAAATTGGGTAATCAGTTGATTTCTCTTTTGAATAATATCTGCATATTAAGATATATTGAACAAAATACAGCCAGTTATCTTCAAAAAGACCAACAAATACCTATATTCAAAATTGTGTAAAATTTCCCCGACAGTATGTATATATATCCACGTGCGATCACAAATTTTCTAGATGTATTTGGTAACTTAAATTTCCATTTTATGTAATATTTTGAGAAGTTTTAAATGAACTCATTCTTAGCACTTAGAGATGCCATTATAATTATTTTTTGACTGTAAAGAATCTCACTACAATGGCAAGTGCAGCAACACTGAAAATCACGTGACAGTGATGAGTTTCTTGGCTTGGCAATTTTCCTGAGTAATTGGTAAAAACAGATGCACAGGTACTTACCAAGAAATTTTGTGCTCACTCAAAATGTTGTTTTTTTCTGCAATAAAAAATATACAAATAATATTTCCTTAGAATTTTCTATTCATAATATTTCGGTCTCTTTTCCACAATGTGGCTAGCACAATTAATATTAAATATAAATTGAATTTTAAGACATCACATTTTTGGGAAGCCAATAACATAATAGGGTAACCAACTCAACCTACTTTGCCCAAGACTGTACTGGTTTTTAAAATGGATAATTCCATATCCCAGAAACCCATAAATCAAGGGAAACTGAGGTGATAGGTCATTGTATAGCATACTTAAAAGTTTTATTATCTATCTCTTATCTATCTATCATTTTTTATGATATATAGGTGTGATTATCTTAATACTTTTTTTTTTTAAATGATGGCAAGTGTTGTAACACTGTAATTTGTGCTATGGTCCTAACAGAATTACTTGTTTGTAAAGAGTCCCCTTTAAAAGGAGATTGAATTCAATTTACCTCAGAAGCACACCTTGCAGGGGCAGGACCTGAAGCTGGCCTGACATTCTTGTGCCCCTGGAACCCTGCAGGTGGAGCCCTCTGCCAATTCCTAGGGTCTCTGCACACCGATTGACTTCCTTGGGGTGGATGATGATTGATTATGGTGGTTTCTTCATTACTTTAAACCTAATCAGTGCTTGGAGTAATTTGAGTAATGATTGCTCATTATTGGCAATTGTGAACTTGAAGTCTTTCTTTCTTTTGCTTCACAGGGCAGCCAGGCGAGAAATACTGGGAGACATCCCAGTTCACACACCATTTTCAAGAAGAGAATGGGAATAAATGATTCACAAAGCTCAGTGATGGACAGGAAGTCGTAAAGGTTTTGCAGAAGTTATATTACATATTTTCTTGGCAGGAAACAACGACATTTCCCACTAGATCAACTGTGATAATCAAAGAGACAGTTCTTACTGGATTTGAAAGCCATTCAGCCTTTTACTGAAATTCCCAAGTTCAATAAATCACACTATTTCATATCATATTGTTATACCACTCTGTCTTATAAATGATGATCTATGATTCTCCAACCAATTTGCTATTGTTAAAAAAGATAATTAATGATACTAACATATAAACCAATGCATTTCACATTACAACTTCTCAGATGGTGCATTTTTAAGGTGTTTCCCATCCTCTCTTTAGTTAAATCAGGTTTAAAAGTAAGTTTGCTTGTGTAGGGTGATTGATTTACAGGCTTAAAATTGACCACTTGAAAGGTAGACATTTTAGGCTGCTCAGCAAATAAATAATTTACAAAGTCATTAGATACCTAAGAATATTACACATAGTGGGTTTATCTAATTATTTTCCAATAAAGTTTGAAGACCCATGAATTCACAAGAGAAAGACTTATAAGATACTGCATTGAAAATCTCAAATTACAGATAATGTTGCCTGTTTGTTTGTTGGTTTTGTGTGTATGCATGGATGATGGGGCTAACATTGAAGGTTGTAAAGGCTTTTACAGTTTTAGGCCACCATAAACAGAGCTATTATCCATTAGAAAAGTTTTCTATTTGATCTTTACATTTAAAGGATTTTTGTTTTCATGTCTAAAGTCTACATCAGAAAAAGTTTCAAAAATTCCTTTAAAGATATAAAAATACATTTGAACACATATTTTTGAATAGAATATCCATAAAGATATTTCTTCCAAAATTAGAAATTTAACCTAATCTTAAATCAGAATTTTAAAATTAGAATTTTATTCTAGTGATAGATTCGTTGTAAATTTAGTGTTAAAGAATAGAAAAAAAGAGAGAGAGAGAAAATGGAAGGGAGATAGATCTTCCCGGGCATAAAAACATATTATAAAACTAGGTTTATTATTGAAGCACATGGAAATGCTATACTAATAAATAGACAAAGTAAGAGAATAGAAAATTGAGATGGAGACTTAATTGCATATGGAAATTTATTGCACAATAAAATATAGCATCGAAATTAAGTAGAGAAAAAATTGACTTTTTTGAAAAATGTCTTGGAATATCTAGGAAGCCTTTTGGATTGGATCAATCTCTCAGAACTTATACCAGGATGAATTCTAAGTGACTAGCGCACTATAGGAAAATATTAATGAATTCCTTTATAACATGAAAGAGTTGGAAATTTTCATAATTATGACTTTAAATCTGGAAGCAATGAGGAAAAAGATTGATAAATTTGATTACTACACACACACACATAAAATGAAAAGATAAATATAAAACAGGGAACACTTATAATTTATACCCCAGAGTTCATCTCTTTATTATATTAATTATTTATGTAGTATATATATATGAATTATATATATATATCCAATTTATAAATATATAAATGGAAAGGTAAATGCCAATTACCCATAAATGGGCTAGTAATATGAATAAAAAGTTCAAAGATTAAGAAAATCAAATAGCCCATAATAATATAAAAACATGCTCAAACTACATGAATATTGAAATTAAATTGCTATATTTGTCACTCATAAGATTAGCAAAAATAAAAAATTTGACAATGCTTTATGCTGGAGAGACTGTTGGTAAACAGTCACTCTTACACTTTGATAGCAAGAATATAAAATAGTCATCTTGTACAAAGAGACACTGGCAACATCGAGCAATTGACAAATGTTCTAGCATTTACCTTTTAATACAGAAATCCCACTTCTCAGAATCTATACATCGGTTAAAAGAAAACAAAACAAAAATCAAACATGTGAAAGGCTATTTAATGTAGCACTATGTAGTATTATTTTTTTGTGTGTGGATGTTTGTGTTTGTGTAAAGAAACACGCTTTAATCTGAGAAGGAAGCTACATTTCTATCCCACCAGGTACCACGCTAATTAAAATATCAAGTCTGACATGGGCATCACCATTGTTGAGATACTTGTACTGCATTTTATGGTTTAAAATTACTTTTATTTGTGATATTTAATTTAGCTTAATATCATTTCTCCGTTTTTAATTTTTTCTTTTGATTGAAATAAAATTCACGTACATAAACCTTTTAAAGTGTGCAATTTAGTGTCACTTAGTGCATTCATAATGTTGGTGCAACCATCACCTCTATCTAGTTCCAAAACCTTTTATTGCCCCAAAAAGGAAATCCCCTGCCAATTAATCAGCCACTCCTTTCTGAAAATTGAAAAAAAAAAATGAAAGAAAGAAAACTGAAGTGGGAGGGGTTTGTGGCTGGAGATTACATAGTCCCTACGTAGTGGCTATTCACAAGTAAAGCATGAATGTTCGCACGGCTCCTGTAGAGGGGAAGTCAGGCAATAACTCTGGGTGATGGTGAGAAAAGATGGACTCACAGGCACTTGGGAAATGACTTGCACTCCAAGAACTTGAAAGCTTCTCTAAGACCGTATCATCCCGTGTGTTTAGGAACGAGACAGGTTGAGTTTGAACCTCATTTTTGTCTCTCATTAACTCTGCAATCTTGAGCAGATTATTGAACCTCTCTGAGCCTCTGCTCTTCATGTGTAGAACAGGGATGAGTATAAGCGGAAAAACAGCAGTGAGTCACATTATTTCATCTCTGTGAGTAGCAAGGAAGGAATATTAACAAAATAGTTTATACATGAGACCTTTTTTTTTCTTCCTCCTAAAATGTGGCCTTCATAGTGCTTCACCTATCTGGATGAAGACATCTTCAACACATCACCTTGCGCATCACACTTATTGTGGTTACTCATTTTAACAAATATCTGACTCTCCCTAGTAAATTATTATACCCTCCAGGGTAGCGACTGTATTTTTTTCATTTCTAAAACATAGGTAGCCCTGAGTAGCAGTCATTTTTTTTTTTAAATATAAAAGTGCTTCTTTGAATGACCTAATGTCTGATTCATTTTATTCTGATGAGAAAGAACAAAACTATATTAAGCAGAGATCATGTAATATCACTTTGTTTCATGGAAAGCAGTTAAATTCTTGGGTAACATTTTGTTCAAAGAGATGGGTAAAGCGTCTACACTCCTTGATCTACACTCTTTTGGTAAGCACATGAAGCATGTACAGAGCAAAGTGAAGACCACTCACCCTCAATGTTAACCAAAAAGAAATTAGCTATAAAATATATACTAAAGGAAATATGAAATTGAATCTTTCACTACAAAAAATCAACTAAACACAAAACAAGACAGCAATTCAGGAAATAAGGCACAAGAAAAGCTATACAGCATATAGGAAATAAATAGCAAAATGACACAAGAAAGTCCCTTCTTATCAATAATTACTCTTAATATAAATGAATTAAACTTTCCAATCAAAATAGAGATTTATGGAATGGATTAATAAAAAATGGTCCAACTCTATACAGTCTACAAGAGACCACTTTAGATACAAAGACACAAATAGATTGAAGGTGAAAAGACAGAAAAAAATATTTCATGATAATTCTACCCAAAAGAGAACATGAGTGGTTATTCTAATGTCAGACAAAATAGACGTTAAATAAAAAAAATTAACAAGGAAAAAAGAAGAGAATTATATATGATATTAGTAAAAGATTTAATACAAGAAGTTACAAAAGTTATAAATATTTACAAAATTAATGATGGACCGTCAAAATATATGAAGCAAAAACTGTCAGAGCTGAGGGGATAAATACACAGTTCTGCAATAATAGTTGCGTACTTTAATATTCTACTCTCAATAATGAATAGTACATTCAGACAGAAAGTAAGTCATAAAATAGAGGACTTAATACAATAGGCCAATTAGATCTAATGAACATATACAGAACACTCTACTCAACAA